>BHFV01000077.1:0-57850 GCA_003568905.1 Trebouxiophyceae sp. KSI-1 | reverse complement strand
CACGACGGCGGCAGGCCCGACGGCGGCAGGCCCGACGGCGGCAGGCCCGACGGCGGCAGGCCCGACGGCGGCAGGCCCGACGGCGGCAGGCCCGACGGCGGCTCGCCCGACGGCGGCTCGCCCGACGGCGGCTCGCCCGACGGCGGCTCGCCCGACGGCGGCAGGTCTTGTGAAGCCACAACCGTTGGCAGCCGGCCGGGGATGTCCTGCGAAGTAGCGTCCACCGGCTGACGGATAGGGTTCTCTTGCGGAGGGGCGCCAGTTGGCTGCGGACTCGGGGGTTGCGCCATCACTGAGCTGGCCAGCAGAGCCGCCGTCAGGATAGTTATGTTGGCCTGCAGCAAGTAGCAGCAATAAGAACAAAGCACAGCTCAACGTTGATCAGGCTAGAGTCGATCTTCCTGAAAAAAGCATCTAGAAAAGAGTTCAAGAAAGAGTAGTGACAAGACAACACGACACAAGAATGGGCGAGCTCCTCAAATCAGCTTCGACACGCGTGTTACATAAGCAGCGAACATTCGATGGCATGTCGAGCGACAGATCCGTCAGCGCGCCTCATCGCTGACCGCCCAGGCCGTCAGCGGAGCGAACCTTCATGAAGACGGCTGGAAGTGCACAGATGAAGCCCTCGTATTCACCCGAGTCCCCCTGGGGCGCGGCACGGCTACGAGTCAGTTGCCACGCGATGCGATCGTTCAGCGCTCGCGCTGCGATCGCGCTGCGACCGGCTTTTCTGCATAAGAGCAGACACATGCTTGCTCATTTGAAAAGCAATAGCGCCAGGCGAGCGTGCGTCGCTGAGATTTTAACGGAGCGGCCAAAGGATGATTTCCCTCCGCATTGCGCGAGCAGCCTCGCAAACTTGCGACGCCGCGGCGAGCAATATATGTGGTGCGGGATGAATGAAGGGGCCAGACGTCGTTGCGCACCGTTGGTTGATAATCTTCGTTCAATTGTCGCCGACGACGCCACAAATTTGAAGAGGTTCAAGGAGAGAGATTTGGAGGGGGAAGCGCCCGCCCCGCATTTTCGATAAGCGTTAAATAAGCTTGCAAACAACCTCTCTGTCCCGATTCTCGATTCTCGCAGCGCTCAGGTAAGGCTTCTTGTTAGGTTCATGAATGGTTACAGGCCAGTGATGAGACTGTCAGGTCCGAAGAGTCGCTTGGAATTCTGGACTATGCAGTGCATCGCACCGCAATCCCGTCTCGAGACTCTTGAGCGCAACCACCGCTGGCTCTGACCTTGGAAATCAGCGACTTGGTCCATACGCTAACCCATCTCACAAGTGGGGCTGGTGGCAGGGTGCAGTGCCTGGCTACGGATAGATCATCACGCTGGCACCATTGGCCTGCACTTGCACATTCAAGCACGGGCAGCCAGTGCCGCCTCGAGAATCTGGAACTTCAAGGAAGATTACCCACTTGAACTGAAAATCAAGCGAAATGTGTTTTACTATCAATCGCAGCCTGGCTCTGTAGCTGGTGCTTGCCTGCTGCAGTGCTTCGCGTGCTTGTGTGAGGTATTGAGCAGTGCCGGACGCCGCTTAACACTCAAGAGTGTTGTCACAGAGAATGGCTGGCTAGAAATTGCAGTCAGAGAGGGGCCAGGCGGCTGATCGCCAGCAGCCACGGCCCTCAAGCAGCCGTCTCACTCGCACGCTAGCTATCGACACCACTTCGCTCCGTTCGCTCAGCGCGCGCGTTAAAACGGCGCAAGGGGGGGACTCGTCGCTTCACCATCCCACACTGCCGGGCGCCCGCATCGGCGGGGCCACTCGCCAGGTGCGACGGCTAGGGGTGGAAAAGCGGCTCGGCTTTGGGGGGAAAAAGGCGCCCCCACCATGCGGGGAGGCGCGCTCGCGCGGACAACAGCAGCAGCAGCGTGGGCTGGCCACGCACCGAAAATACAGCAGCAAGGGCAAAAGGGCTATGTCCAAGGTGTGTTCCGGCCTGCAAAAGCCGGCTAGTGTGCTTGCGCAGCCGGCATGCTTGCCGCACAGGCCTGGACAGTAATCCAGCAGGGAGAGAGACACACTCTCTAGTTCTTGACGTTGCCGACCAGGTCTGCAGGGACAGCATGCCACGTGTGTCAGCCCTGCCAGCCGCGGGCACTGCATCCCGGAAAGTGCAGGGGAGACAGGTGGAGGGGTGCGCACTCTGAGGGAAGAAGCCGCCGCCCTGGCCGTTGGGCGCGCCCAGGGTGACAACCTTCAGCACCTGCTGCGGCGTCGCGACCGGCACCAGGCCTGCACGCAGTTTGCCAGCTATGCTCAGAGGCAGCAGCTTGAAGCGCACACGAGCTGTATCAGCCCGCCGACGCCCACAGGCAACTGCAGGGCAGGGCTGTTGCAGCGAGCTCCACGCGACAGCAAGCGGCTGAGCCAGACCAGGCCGCGTGCTGCTGCCCCAGGCCATTCCGGCGCTGCGGCTGAGGGGTGGGTGGCAGTCGCACCGTTGGAGTCGACGTTGGTGATGGCGGCGCCCTGGCTGTTCTGCAGCGTGTACTTGAGCTGCGGGCTGCCGGACAGCTTGTTCTCGACGTCCACGATCGCGCTCGTGATCTGGCCGACCGTCTTGCCGTACGCCGGCACGGTGTCGATGATCTCGTACAGCAGCGCGCGGACGAGCGAGGCGTGGTAGGACTCGGCGTTGCCGATCTGGCCGGCGATCTGGCGGTAGGTCGCGTTCTGCAGCAGGCCCTGGCCGCCTGCACGCAGAGCCGCGCAGACGCGGGTGTGATCCAGGCTGTCGAAAACAGAGATGGGGGAATCATGTTGTTGGAAGCCGCAGGCAGTGGAGCGGTGCAGAGATCGAGGGGCAGGCGGGATGCATGCAAGCGGCGCTGGCGGTAACAAGCAGCAGCAAGGCAGGCCAGCACAGGCTGCCGAGCAGCAAGTGTTGCAAGAGGGGGGGAGAGGGCCGCACCCAGGTAGGCAGAGGCGCCCAGGTCCTCCACGAGGAAGGCGGCGTGCACCAGGAAGACGTCGTTGGCGTAGGGGTCGAAGGTCGGGTTCAGCGGCGTGCCGGCCTGGTTGAAGGCGGCCTCCGCGGCGGTCTCAAACGCGGTGTCTGCACGCATGCCAGGTGAGGCTCAGTGGGGGGTCTGGCGTTTGGGTCCCCTCAGCAGGCAGATGTTAACAGAGGAAGCATGCCAGGTGAGGCTCAATGAGGAATCTGACGTTCGAGTCCTCTCAGCAGGCAGATGCCGATAGAGGTAGCAGTCACTCTCAGGAACAAAGCAGCCAGGTCCAGACTGGTGGTTGGGGGTGTGCACCGATGTTGACAAAGGGGCAGACGGGCTTGGCGCCGGCGGCGGTCAGGGCCTGGTAGAGCAGGGCCACGTGGGCGGTCTCCTCGCGGGCGAGCTCGGCCGCATAGGTGCCGATCGTGCTGTTCACGTTGGCCTTCTTGCAGCCTGCCAGTGCGTGCTGACAAAGTCAGTGCTTGGAGCTTCGAAGGGACCTTCCGTTGCCTCTCGAGCACGGATTGGGAGGTGCTGGGCCGCTGGCTGTCTGTCGCATCCCAGGGTGTGGGTGGGGGAGTGCTGAGCCGTAGCGGCGGGGTGGGGGAGTGCTGAGCCGTAGCGGCGGGGTGCGCAGGGCAGACGAGTTTGGGGAAGCAGGGCGCACTGCTGGGCGCCGGGCCGTTGCCAGTGATGGAGGTGTTCAGCGGCGTGCCAAAGGCGGCGCAGCTGTAGAAGTGGCCCTCAAAGCACTCCAGGTTGTAGGCAAACTGCGAGTGACAGGGCAGTCTGTCAGAGCGCCGCCCAAGAGGGGTGCATCACCCCTGCTGCAGCAGCTTGGCAGTCTGTGAGGGGGCCATCCAGGCGGCGAGCGCAGCCAAGGCTGCCCAGGAGGTTCAGGCGAGGTGCTCTCACCGTCAGGACGTCAGCATCGGTGGGGCCGGAGGAGCCAGAACCAGAGCTAGAGCCGGAGCCCGAGGGGGTGGTGGTCGCCGCAGCCGCGGCCGCGTTGGAGGAAGGCGGGGTGGCGCCTGCAATGCCGTGGAGAGGCGTCAGACATCAGCCTCTCAACACACTGCATGGCTCCGGGCACAGTGGCAGATGGGAGGCCGCGCACCGGACGTCGGCGGCGGCGGCGAAGCACGCGGAGGAGCCGGCGAGGGGGGAGTGCCGGTGGACGGCGGGGTTGCCGGCTTGGGCGACGGCGGGGTGCCAGACGGCGGCTGCGTAGGGGGGGTAGCCGGCGCAGGCGACGGCGGCGTGCCGGACGGCGGCGTGCCAGATGGCGACGGCGCAGGCGGGGTCGCCCCCGTCGGCGGCGGCGGCGGCGGAGGAGAAGGCGGGCTCTGAGAAGGAGCCACGCCAGGGGCAGACCCCGGGCCCTGTGCCAGCGCCGAGCCGGCCAGCAGGGCCACCAGCATGGTGGCGACAGCGGCCTGCAGGCATCAAGCGGTCAACTGCGTGT
This sequence comes from Trebouxiophyceae sp. KSI-1, assembly GCA_003568905.1. Taxonomy (NCBI): domain Eukaryota; kingdom Viridiplantae; phylum Chlorophyta; class Trebouxiophyceae; species Trebouxiophyceae sp. KSI-1. The sequence goes on along the minus strand of BHFV01000077.1, from coordinate 53,421 downwards.
GAAAACCAATCGCATGCTGTGAGAAGACAGTCGAAGATATGTAGGCGAGCTGGAGCACTGATAAATTCGTTATCTTCGCGCGGCAGCACGGCTCGCGCAATCATACCCGAGCGCATGCCGATCAGAACCCACGCTTACTGGCATGTCACTCGATCACGCGCCGCAACGAGTTGAGAGAGTTGAGATGTGAGTAGAGAACCTCGCCACTGCAGCCGCGCGCCCAAAAGCCGGCGCCGAAGGGGACGCGGGGACCGAGATGGCGCGGAAAAAAAAAACGTGCAGTTGTTGGGTGAAAGCTTGCGCGGGTAAAGCCGCGGGATCAGTGTGATACAGAGCTGTCAAAGCCGGCTCAAGGGTCTGCTAAAGCGCGCGGCGCCACCGAAGCAGCGTGGCGACATGTCGGCGCGGGGGTATCTCTGCGCGCGCGGCCTCCCGCCCAACGCCAAAGCAGGCAGCGAGACGCACCTTCATGATGAAGGTCGTGAGCAGACTACAACGAGTTCCTCAGTCGTTCGCTCCTCGGCGACTCCTGCGCGGCGCGTGGCTTGATCTCAGTGCCACCGGCTTGCCTGTGCGGTCAACCGCAAGTGACAAGAGACAATGCTAGTGCGAGCGCGCTGGCGAGCGCGCTGGCGCGCGAACGACAGCTGCCGGGGGGCGCGCGCGCGACGAAAGTATCTAGGAGTTGACATGCGCGGTGTGCAACGGCCCAAAGCAGCCGTCACGCGTGCTTGAATAGCCAGAGGCGCACCTTAAAGTGTGTGTTGAAATGAACGGTTGTGTGGCTCGGTCGTCTGGGCTCTTTGTTGAGGCAGGAGGCAGGGGGAGTGCCCTCAACACCTGGCAAGCTCCGATGCCACACGCAACGAATCTGCCCGACCACAGGGCAAGCGCATGCATGCGTGGGGGGTTGTAAGACGCCGGCTGGAAGCTCATGGAGGCCGGACCGATCTGCGGCCGATTCTGCTCGGTTCAGATTAAGCAGGGGTGATCAAGCTTGCTGTGGATATTGCACCATCCCCTTCTCCAGTTCACAAAGACGGCCGGCCAGCCGGGCAGCCTAGGCCGTGCAGGGCGGCTAACTAGCCAGGCGCACCCCCTCTGGCTGGCTGTGTTGCAGACTGGCTGGCTGTGTTGCTGCGCTTTTAAACCTCGAGCTTACAGAGGCCAGGGGAGCAGCCTGCTCGGAAGGCTGAGGCTGTGCGCGCCTCCCAGCATCACAAGGAGTGTGCGCACCCTCTTGTGCTTCCCGCCCCCCACAGCGCCCCCCTAAGGGGGACAGCTTTTGGCGTCGCGGGAAGGGAACGCCACCCTTCCACAAACGTGTCTGCAGCTGTCGTTGCGCCCGTCTCCTAGCAAACCCGGGTGGCTGGCAGGGCGCCTGTGTGCAAATGGCGTGGGAGGTAGCAGGCAGGCAGGCGACCCAGATCCCTGGCTCCCAGTTCGTGAGGCGCGCGCAGAGCCTCCGTGGCACACCTCGGGCTCGAGAAGATGCGTCACCCGGGCTGCGCGCGACCCAGAGGTCCGGCTCCACCCCGGTCTACCCAGGTCCGCACCAGCAGCTGCCGCTGCAAGTGCCGCTTCAACGGCGGCGGCTGGTGCGGCTGAGGAGCAGAGGAGCACTCAGCAGGATCTGCGCCCTGCATCCAAGCGGCCACCTCCCTTTCGCAGGTCAAGCAGGTGCGACTTCGATTCTCCTCACGTTATCTTGGCCAAGGCATCGTCCCCTGCCGCTGGTAGCGCAGCTTCACTCACAACAGGTGGGCTGAGCAGCTGGGGCACGGCCTGCCGACGTGGAGGCGCTGCTGTGCAAGGAGGCTGCTGCCGGGGAGGCGGCGGCCCGGCAGGACTTGTTCGCGGGAGCCAGACGAGGCAGAGCTCGGACGCTCTTGCCAGGCTCTTCAAGGAGGCTCGAGCGGGCTGCCTCCTTGAAGAAGAGCAATGCAAAGCGAGTTCAGGCGTTCCCCCTCGTATGGCCCGTCTGCGAACAAGAAGGGCCTCTGCCCTCTCGGCAGCCTCCTCCTTAAAGCAGCGTTTTCCCCGCGTCTGCAGGGTGTGCCGCCTCGGGTCATCGTGGCCTGCAAGTGCACAGCAAGGGATAGGGCCGCTCTTTGCCGTTTCGACCCACCTCGCTAGCGATTTTTCTCCTGCTGCTGCTGCTGTTCCCCCCCCCCACCCCCCCCCCCACCCCNNAGGGATAGGGCCGCTCTTTGCCGCTTCGACCCACCTCACATGTAATCGCCAGTGATTTTTCTCCCTCCCGACTGCTGCACTCAGCCGGCTCACCTCTTGCCCATCATCTTCAGCTCACCACCTCCAATGGCGCAGGGCATGCTTTGCTGCTTTATCACGGCAAGGGTGAGAGCGCTGCTGGAGCAGGCAGGTCTTTCACATCGCCGCAGCGCGTGACTGCCACCTGGACTGCCTCTGCCATTGTGCTTTGTTGGTTCTGCCTGGAAACGATGCGCACAAGGCAGCTGATACTGCCAGCTGCAACTACTGCATGTCTCGAATTGCCTTGGTTTCCAAATGCGGCCAGACAGTTCTGATTGAGTGACACTAGGATGAATGCTGACTCCTGCCTCATGTGGCAGCAGGGGGTGCTGTTGTGGAGGCAAGCGCCAGCAAAGAATGCTTGTGCTTTTGAATGAACGGGCCATGCTCGCCCTTCCATCATTTGCAGAGCATCACAGTGCTCGAGAGTCAAGATGAACAACAAGAGGACAAGAGGAGAGCACCAAAGCATGTGGCGCTCAGCAGGCCGCGTGGCGCTAGCATGTCTATATTTGAGAAGGCCAAAAAAAAAAATACTGCTACCCCCAGGGGCACATAACCAAACGCTGGCAAGCGGGGACAAACAGCGGCGTGACCGGCTGCAGCCTGGCCTCGCAACGCTTTTCTCCAGCAAATAAGGGGGCGAGGGGCTTCTCGCTCAGGCGTAGGCAGCACCGATGGTGCCCTTCAGGCCTGCATCAGGCGACGGCAGGCGTCAGCCAGGGCTCATTCAGAGGTGACAGCGTTTGGGCGCTGCTCAGAGCGTGGGAGCGCAAGGAATGGAAGAGGGGCCTACCCTGCGGGAAGAAGAGGCCCTTGCCGGTGCCGGCGGTCGCGATGTTCACAACCTCAGCGGGCGTGCGGCTGTACGCGATAGCTGCACCCGCAGTCCATGCCAGCGGTCAGCGTTCAAGCCGCAGCAGCAGCCATTCATGGACGGAGGAAGCAAAACGCACCGTTCTGATCGACGGGTACCAGGTTGCAGATGGTCTGGCCGTTTAGGGCAGTCTGGATGCCGGAGGCGGCGTTGACGGTGCCGAGCACGTTGTACAGGTCGGCGATCTTCTGGGTGATGACCTGCGGGGTGACGCCATACGCTGCGGCCACACACACCCCCAGGGTCAGCGCCAAGGTGTCGAAGCCGCAGCGCGCCGCACTCCCATCGTTTCCGCTCGCAATGGGCAGAGGGAATGCTCACGGGTGGACGCGTTGGTCTGGGGGCAGAGGGCGGTGCGGACAATGCCGCCGTGGTACGCCTCGACCGCCAGGATGCCTGCAGGCAGCGGCAGCAGTCCGTGGGTGAGCTGCCGCTGCTGAATTGGGCATTGATGTCAGGCAGAGGGGCAGGCAGGTGCCTACCGGCAGCGGCCTCGAGGATCTTTGGGCTGGATATCAGCGGGGCAGCGCCCCTGCAGGTGGCCGCACAGGTGCTCAGCTGCTGCCTTGCTAGCAGGCTCGGGCGCGGATCGGGGGGCGCCGCGCCGCACTTGTACGCAGTCACACCCAGGTCCTCGAAGAGGAAGGCGCCGTGCAGGAAGAACAGATCGTTGGCGTACGGGCTGAAGGCGGGCGACAGGGTCATGTTGAACGCGGCATTCGCGGCCGTGGCAAACGCCGTGCCTGCACATTCCATGCGTCGGTCAGAGGCTGGCAATCTGGCGAGCAGATCAAGCAGGGCAAGGCGTCACTGGCACGCATGCATCAGATTTCGCAGGGTGCCGAGTGCAAGGAGACGCACCGATGTCGAGCGCAGGCTGGTCGATGGCGGCGTTGCCGAGGGCCTGGCGCAGAAACTTGACGTGGTTGATCTCGTTGTCGGCGATTTGCGCGGCGTAGCCGGCGGTCAAGCCGGTCAGGTTGGCCTTCTGGCCGCCGGTCACGGGGCCGGGGTTGGCTCCCAGCAGCGACGCGTCCAGGCCCTTGCCATAGGCCGCCCAAGAGTAGAACTGAGCCTCGAGGTACTCCAGGTTCAGTGCAAAGTTGAGGATGTCGGCATCAGTAATCCCTGCACCAGGCGCCAAGTCGTCAGAAAGCGGGTCGAATAAGCAGCAGCAGCAGCAGCAGCAGCCGGATGAAATTTGAAGCCAAGGTCACTTGCCCGAAGGAGCGGGTGCCAGCAGGCTCCTGCTGCCCAGAGCAGGGGCGGCGAGCGCCAGGAGGATGAACGCGGCGACCTGCAGGACATGCAGGCGCAGCAGCTGAGGTCACAGGCTCCGCACCGCAAGTAGGGAAGAAGGGCATGAAAAGAGTAACGCGTGTACGGTGGACTACGACAGCGCAGGCAACTGGGCGATCGAGAATGGGCCTAGCTCACGCCTTGATGTCTTTCAAGCAAAAAGGTACGGAAGGCTGCTGCGATGCGGGAGGGGGGAGGGTGGCCAACGAGAGGAATGGTGCACCTTCATTTTCGCGCGACGCGGGGACGTTTCCGGACCTTGTGCCTCAGAGCTCCGCGGTAATACCTACAGCGACCATCGTGTCAGGCAGATGGCTGGCTTACGAGCGGCAGCGAATGTTCTCAACGACCGTTGCTGCGATGCGTGGTGCCGCGGCGTCTGTTGCGGCCCAAGTGAGCGTTTCCATATACATGTTGGGGCTGATATGCGAGTGCTCTGCTGTTACGCATCGTGCGCAGCCGTCCCCTCGCAACGCGTATACGCGAAAACAGGGCATCGCACGTGCGTGGCTGCGGGGGGAGGGGGAGAGGAGAGCGCGGCAGCTCACCTTTGTTTGTTAAGTTGAGCTGAGAAACTCGGATCCGCGTCGCTGTCAATGTGCAATTGTGAGGGCGGCCAGAAGGAAGGGCGTTGGCACCACATGAGGTTGCCAACGTCATGGCGCAGCAACATTATGCCCTTCCCCTTACCTCCTTTCATCCTTTTCGTCATCGCCGTTCCACGTTGCAACTCTGAGCAACATGAGCCGCGAAGATGCCGCAGGGCAAGACGTGAAAGCATGTGCTCACGAGATGCCATGAGCGCGGCAGATGGCGCCGGCTAAGGACCTCCAATTCAACTTGCAGCCCAGTGGGATCCGCTCTTCCGTGCTCTGGCAAGCAGGATGTGGGCATCACGCCACCAGCGGTGCGCAGGCAGGCGAGCTGGGCCGTCCAGCAGCACTGCCTCGCAGGAGCCAGGCGAGGCGGAGCTGGTGGATGCCTTTGACAGGCTCTGGCAGGAGTATGGGCTGTCTCGCGCCTGAGGACCAGAAAGCCTCTTGAAGCATGTCCACATAGTCCACATGTGCTCTTTCGACTTGCTTGGCGAACAGAAGCAGGCCTTGCCGCCCTCCCGACAGCCCACCCCTAGGCAGGCATGCTTCTGAGATACGCATTTGTACTCCTCCTGCAAGGAGTGAGGCCGCGTGTTGCCCTTGCGGCTCTTCTTACTGCTGTTCCCTCCCTCCCGTTTGCTGCTGCACTCAGCCAGTTCGCTTCGTTCCCTCCATCCTCATAGGTACATCAGCCCACCCCACCAACTGCCCAAGGCCCAGCAGAGACGTGCTGTTCATGTTGCTTTTTGCTATAATGTCCTTCATTGGCTGCTTCTGTGGTCAATTGGCAGGCAGAATATGAGCAAGGGCAACCTGTAATGGGGGCGGAGAAAGTAGAATAATAGCTGATGTGGTGCAAGTGCGCTAGGTGGCCAACTGCTGCCAACAAAAGTGGGGGCAGGAACCAATGAACTGCTAATTATGTGCGTTTTCCCGCCCTTACATCATGGCAGAGCCTCACAGCACTGCGCAGGATATAAGATGCCAAGAGAATATGTCCAGCGGTGTCACACACCCAGCGCTCTGCAGGCAGCTTGATCATCTATCTATACTTCAGCAGCCAAAACAGAAATCAGGCCCGTATGGGCACGCATCGTTCACGCGCTGTGCAGGGGGGAATAGCGCCTTGACCAGCAGCAGTTTGGTCAAGCGGCGTGGTTCCTCGAATAAATACATAAGAGGAGACCCCACAAGAAGAGATGACACCAGCTCACACTGCTGCCGCTCAGGCGGAGGCGGCACCAATGGTGCCCTTCAGGCCTGCAGCAGAGCATGATGCCGAGCGTCAGCCAGGGCATCCTTTGACGATTGAGACTTTGGCAGCAGGAGGGGCAGCTGGAGGAAAACAGGGCCTGATGGCTTACCCTGGGGGAAGAAGAGGCCCTTGCCGGTGCCAGCAGTCGCGATGTTCACGACCTCCGTGGGCGTGCGGCTGTATGCGATGGCTGCACCCGCAGTCCATGCCAACGCTCAGCGTCCAAGATGCAGCAACAGCTGAAAGCGGCTCAGACAGGAGGAAGGAAACGCACCGTTGGAGTCAGCAGGCACCAGGTTGCAGATGGCCTGGCCGTTCAGGGTCGTCTCGATGCCGGAGGCCGCATCGACGCTGCCCAGCGCGTTCTCGAGGTCAGCAATCTTCTGAGTGATGACCTGCGGGGTGACGCCATACGCTGCGGCCACACACCCCCACAGCTGTCAGCGCTTACCGGATATCAGGCAGACACCGAGGCTGTCGTGTCGGCCACCAAGGAAACAAGGGGGGCTCACGGGTGGAGGCAAAGGCGTTGGGGCAGAGAGAGGTGCGGACGATGCCACCGTGGTACGCCTCGACCGCCAGGATGCCTGCAGGCGGCAACAAGAGTCAGTAAGCGTGATGGGGCACAAGTGAGAGGATGCAGGCAGGTGGACACGAGATGCTCACCAGCAGCGGCCTCGAGGATCTGCGGGCTGGCAATCAGGGGAGCAGCACCCCTGCATCACAGGCGTGCGCTCAGCTGGTTTTGCGCTCAGCTGGTTTTGCGATCAAGTGTGCAGGGCTGGTTGATGAGGCGCGAGGGGCTTTGGCCGCACTTGTAAGCAGTCACACCCAGGTCCTCGAAGATGAACGCGCCGTGCAGCCAGAACAGGTCGTTGGCGTACGGGTTGAAGGCCGGGGACAGCGTCATGTTGAAAGCCGCGTCCGCAGCGGTGGCAAACGCCGTTCCTGCATGAGTTCCAGCCCATCACGGTTGGGGCTGCAGACCCGGAGACGATAAGAAGACTGACGAGTCGTCCACTCCCCCACAAATGCGCATAAATGCAGAGAGCATCAGATTTTGCTGGTGCGAGCTCGAGGAAGAGGCGCACCGATGTCGAGCGCAGGCTGGTCGATAGCGGCAGAACCGAGGGCCTGACGCAAAAACTTGACGTGGTTGATCTCGTTGTCTGCAATTTGCGCGGCGTAGCCGGCGACCTCGCCGCTCAGGTTGGCCTTCTGGCCGCCGGTCACGGGGCCGGGGTTGGAGCCCAGGAGGGAGGCGTCCAGGCCCTTGCCGTATGCAGACCAAGAGTAGAATTGCGCCTCCAGGTACTCGAGGTTGAGGGCAAAGTTGAGGATGTCGGCATCAGTGATCCCTGCACCAGGCGCCAAGTCGTCAGAGGCGGGCCGAAGAAGCAGTGCTGGGAAACTGACAGATTCAACGTCACCCACCCGAAGGAGATGGCGCCAGCAGGCTCCTGCTGCCGAGAGCAGGGGCGGCGAGCGCCAGGAGGACGAACACGGCGACCTGCAGGTCATGCAGGCGCAGCACAGGTTACGGCGTCGCTCTTGCGTAGTAGGGGGACATGCGGGAAAAGTAACGCGCTTGGCGGCTGCGATGGCCAGGAAATATTGCGTAGGTGAACAGTGAGCTCGAGAGGCCCTTCTCCAGGGCGAAGGCCATCACAGCCGCAGTGCACGCACGAACGTCAAGGCGCGAGCATTCCGGGGAGATCGGACCTTCATGTTCGCGAGACGAGGGGCCTCGGGACGTGTACGCAGTAACTCGAGGTTCCTACACGCAGCTCACACCATTCAGGCGGCGCAGCGCGCAAGCGGTCGGTTCTTTTTCTTAACGACCGTTGGCGTGGGACGTGCGAGTGCACGCGGCCGCGGCGCAGGTGAGCAAATCCATCGCTCTCTCAGCCTGACATTGACAGAATCGCTATCAAGCAGCTGTGAGTCGTGAACGGCCGTCCCCTCGCGAGTCACACGCGCGCATGTGCGACGGCCGGCCGTCGCATCTGCTGAGCAACACAGGCACTTGCTTTTGTGCGGGGACCACGATCGCGCACCTCAACGTACTGAGAAGTCCAATGTAATTGGCTCCGCGTGTGTGTTGTGGGGGCGGCTAACGCTATGCGGCCACAGGTCAAAGGGGCCAGCGCAACAAGAGGGCAGGGGGCGCAACGTAAAGGTCGACGCAGGTGGGCCGTCCACGATAGGCCTTCGTGATCACTCCGTACAAGTGCAACGCAAACGACCACACGGAGCAGCGGGAGGGCCTACCGAAAAGGGGCGGGAGGCCAGGACGTGAAAACTTGCCATGCTGAGAAGCTCCTGCGGCAGATGCTGCGCCGACGGGGAAAAATGGTATGACCAGGGGGACGTACAGCCGCGTTGAAAAGTCTAGGCACTTCTGCTTGCGCTTTGTCTCCAAATTCGCAGAACAGGAGCAGATATGGCAGGCATCCCGCGAAATTGAGGAGGCACCAGCAGAGAGACTAGTGCTCTTGCAGAGAGACTAGTGCTCTTGAGAGCGACACTGGGAAGGGGTGTGTCTGGAATCCACTGATGGCGATGCTTACCAGCATGAGGAGCATGCTTCAGGCGGCCAGTGCTCGCATTGCTAGCGAGCCAGCGGGGGCCATGATGATGAGCTTGGCAACCTGCACGCATGCTTAGCCAAGCGAGGAGGGAGATGGGGAGAAGGGCATTACAGCCATGAAAGATTTCCCAAGGGGAGACTCCCAATCAAATCGCCCAGTGGTCAGCGGGCGGCCGCCAGGTCGCCAAGGGGGGCCATAGCGATGGAGGATGACTTGTTTCACTTCTATTGGACCTTGCCGCGATGATCGAGCCCTGAAAAGGCAACTGCATCAGCCTGTCAGGCGACCAAGGTGGTGCTGCGCGACGAGGGCACGCGAGCCACCTCAAATCTGCCCAGAGCCCCCAGCTGAGATTGCACATCTCAGAATGTTTGGCAGCACAGAAGGCATTTGACAAAGCTCCCAAGACACAAAAGAGTGCTGCCCGTTGTTGCAAAACGTCATGCCCGCCTAACCTCGCCAAAATTCAAACTTCAAAACTGCTGCCACGCTTCAACAAGGAAGCTTCCACCCGCACAACGGCAGCTTACCAGGGAAGCTATGTTCTGCGAGGGCCAAGCGCTGGCGGCCGTTCAGGCGCTGCTGGCGAGGGCGATCTGGGCTGCCAGGCTGCAGCCCGCCAAGGCTGTGCAGGCGCAGATTGCTGTCCATGCAGGCCCTCAATACGCAGCAGGAACGGCCCGCGACGCTCAGGGGCTGAGCCTCACGGGTGCCTCCTGGGCAAGCTCCAACCGCTTGCCGCCCGTTGTGGCTGCCCTTGAACCTGAAAACTGTGTGTGATGCTGCAGTGACCTTGCTGGGCCTGGAGGGCCGGACAGAAAAGCCGGCGGTGGGCATCCCTGGCCCCCCATGAACGCTGTGTCGGCCACTGCCATCATGCTCTGAAGTCACGGCTCGGCTGTAACTGTTGAAAGGCTGCAGGAGGTGGCAGCCGCGTTTGCAGGCCTGGCCGCCTGCCAGCCGGCCGCATTCCAGGACGGCTGCCTCACGCTGGCAGTCTTTGGTGCGCCATCCTAGTTGACCAGCCTGCCTGCGCTGCACCTGGTGGGGGCTAAAGACCACACATCACGAATGCTCTGCACTGTCAGGCGCCGGCAGCACGGCGCCGCGCCGCTTCCGGCTGCAGCTGGGCGGGCGCGGCGGGGCGCTGCTGGCGCAGCCGCTGGCAGGCCCCAGCCTGCCCCGCAGCAGCTGCCATCTCCCAGCAGAGGAGCTGCACTTCCACTTGGGGCCGAGTGTGCCGCTCTCCCATGCGCTTGACCAGAGCAAGCGGAAGCTCTGCCTTGTGGGCCTCATGCCACCAGCTGTTGCAGGCGACCTGGGCGCCCTGCTGCGGCGGCTGCAGACCCGCCTGGAGGCCGCGCTCATGGCCGCGCCACCTGTGCCTGTCGAGCTCAGCGTGCTGGCCGCCCAGCAGCACGGACCGTTGCAGCTGCAGGCACGCTCCTGCGCAGCCGCAGCATTGGAAGAGCCGCGGCCCCGCAGCGAGCACGGAGTGTGCTGCAGGAGCCGGGAGCAGTGGGGGCGCTGCAGGCGGAGAGCCTGGCTTACGATGTGGAGGGCCTTGGTCCGGGGACCTCCGAAGCGGCCCGCTTTGAGCACGGCGGGCCCATCCCTCTGCCTCCTGAGGCCCTGCATGCGCCCCTCCTTGTCCTGCCTGCTGAAATAGGGATCCCGGCTGACGCTTTCTGCAGGCGTGTTGGCATGGTTCCACGCCGGCCCTGCCGGCCAGCAGCCGCCTGCTGCAGGCATGCCTCCCGCCTGCCGAGACCTTGCACGGCCACTGATGCCTTTCAGCCGTCCCGATCTGATGATGCCGCGGCGGCCAGCAGCAGCCGGCCAGTCTGTCGCCTTTTTCGGCGCAGCCGGCAGGGCCGACGATGCGGAGGCGCCCCGCAGCGGGCAGGCGGCCTGGCAGTGCCGAGCAGCCCTCGTGCTCGGCAGCCAGCAGGCGGACGCCAGCCAGTCACAGACCGCCTGCCGCGGTGCGCACCCCTGGCTGCTTGTGGACCAGCTGGCAAGCAAGTGCTGCTGCTGGACCTCAGCGGCTCGAGCGGGTCGGCTGCGCCCGCAGTGCACGGCTTCTGCGACTTTGCGCCGCTGGAGCCCGGCCAGCTGGAGCAGCTGTGCGGCGGACTGGCGGCGGGCAACTGGGCGCGCTTCGGCCTTGAGCTGCAGGCGCTGCTGCTCGCCTGAGCACCAGTCAAGGCAGCCTGGCACGATGATGCCTCCAGAGAGCCTCACTGCCTTGCTCCTGGCGCAGGCCGCCCAGCTGAGCGACCAGGCATGGGGCGTCCGCTTCGGCGGCTCGCCGGACCAAGTCCTGACTCAGGCACATGCTGCCGTGCTGCACCTGTGCCTGCCGCCTGGGGCCCGCCCGCCCGCGCGGCCGCCGCTGCCGCCGGCCGCCCTGCAGGCGCGGCTGGCGAGGGGCGCGGTGGCGGCGGCGCTCGAGGCCGTCCGGTCCGCTCACCCCGGCCAGCTGCTCTCCAAGCCGGAGCGCCGCGCGGCGCAGTGTGCGCCTGCCGTGGCCGCGTCGCTGGCACGCCTGCTGCACGGCTGCGGCAACCCCGCGCTGCAGGTCTCGCGTCCGCTCAGTCCTTCCTCTTTGTTGCTGAGCAAGGGCGCAAGAAGGGCGCCAGAAGGGCATGATTAGAAGTGAGGTGTTGCCCGCAGGGGCGCATGTGCGGGGCAGTCGGCTGCGAGCCGGAGGCCTTCGAGACAACAGTGACCGGGCTGCTGCTGCGGGCTGCGGCGCTGCCGTGCCCGCCGCAGCTGCCCAGCCAGGACAGCGTGCCAACACCTGTTCCGATGGCTCAGGAGGCGGCCGCCTCCACTGTCGGCCCCTACCTCTGCTGAACGGCGTAGTTGGGCAATACTAAGGAACAGTCTCGTTCCACCTTGTGAGAAAGAAGCAGTAGAAGCACCACACAGAATAGCACAAGGCAAAGGCAGCTGCAGGTGGCGTCATTCGGGATGCCGCAGGCAGCAGCGCTGCAGAGGCGACTCCATGCCAAGCAGAGCCAGAGGGACAGGTAACGAGGGTTCTGAAGGCTGCCTTGTGTGCTCGATGCGATGCGTCGCAGTGCGTGTTGTTGCCTGCCGCCGATTTGCAGGCACCAGCTGCCCGGAATCATTTCAGCAACCTCATTGCTGCCTGTCTACGTTCAGTGACAACCCACGACCACGTTCTGTGCACCGCTTGCCAGCAGTGCTCTACTCCAAGCATCAGACGCCACCCGGGCCTAGCACGGCTCAGGACAGCAGGCTCCTCCAAAAGCCGCGCCGCTGCTTGCCGTCCCCGCCAGCAGGAGGCGTGGCGGCAGCAGGCTCGCTTGCCGGCGGGCCCTCTGCGGCTGGAGCCTGCTGCCCTGCCGTAGCCGGCTGCACTGGGCTGTTCTCATCCCCCTCCTCAGCCTCAGCACCGGCCTCCACTGACACCACAGCCGCGGCTTCACCCGCCTCTGGCAGCTGCTCGGCAGCTGAAGCCTTCGCTCCTACAGGCGCGGCCAATGCACGTCTCAGCATCACCCGATCCTCCATTCATAACCGTGATGTCTGTATACCTGAGCATATCATAGAGCTGCTGCCTGTGAACTGTGGGTGGCTGGCAAGGTGCCTCGCCTGCTGGCTGGCTGGCGCGCCCTGCCGCTGCCGTCGGCGCCACGCCCGCCGCATCCCGCGCCGCCGGGATGCTCGGCACCAGCCGCCCCCGAATCACCCGCGCAATCCCCTGGCCCTTGCCCGGGCTCTGCGCCTTGGCAGGGCTCCTCCCGGCGCCCTGCGCCTGCTCCCGCTTTGGCGGGACTGCTGCTTCGCCAGCAGCCTTTCGCCCGCCGGCTGCCGCAGCGCCCCTGCCGCCGCCAGCCTGCCCGGCCCCGCCTCTGCCACCCGCAGCTGCAGCAGCAGCAGGCTCACCGGCCGCCTCCGGCGGCCGCAGATTGCGTCGGCTCTGCAAAACGAAGGCGCTTGCGTCAGCTGCCAGCATGCGGGAAACAAGGGGCTGAAAGAGGCAGCGGGCCGCGGGGGCAGCTACTACCTGCGAGCTGCTGCGGGCGGCGCGTTGGCCGGAGCGCCACTGCCGCGAGTCGCCGGCGCCTTTCAGCGGCTCCTGCAGTCGCCGCGCCGCCTCAGATTCCGCCAAGGGCCGAGCTTTCGGACCATTCTTGCCGCCTGCTTTGGGCCGGCTCGGGCGGCCTCACACGCGGCGGCCGCAGCAGCGACAGAGGAATGCGGAGAGGGGGCTTGAAGACGGGGGCGCCACCTCGACTTCCGAAAAGGAGACCCGCTTCTTGGCGGGCGACGGCGTCGCGGCAGGGCTGGCTGCTGTTGCCGCCCCAGGCGCCTGCACAGCCCAACCATGGCCCTCAGGCTCCGCAACAGTGCTCACTGACATGCCCGGGCAGCAGGCACCAGCGGCACCGGCCGCAGGACTGTTGCATTTGGAAGCCTGGCTTCCCCAGGGGTACTTTGGGACGCACGGCTGTGTCCCGTGGGGTGGTCTGGCCCTGGCTCGGCTCGGGCCCAGGGGTCGGCGGCCGCCCCCCCTCGCCCGCGCCCCCGGCGGCGGCTGCGGCGGCGGGCGCCGGGTCGCGGGGCGAGGGGGCGCGCCTTCAGGAGGCGCCGTTGTTGGGCACCTGCGTGCGGCAGAGCAGGCAAGCATCGGCGCCTCCACTGCATTCTGCCTGCAGATCCGTGGCAGCCTTGCCAGTGTGCATGCATCGGCCGCAAGGCTCTGGATGAACGCTCTGGAGGCAACCCGGCCCCTTGGGCTGCAGCTCCTTGCTTGCCTCCCCCTGCTGCTCTGGGCAGCTGACTGCGGGGGCCTGGCAGTGTGTTTGTGTGTGTGCCAGTGAGAGGAAGGCGGGACCACCTTGGCCGCCTTGGCCTCGGCGGGCGCGGAACCGAGGTGGCCTGGCGCCAGCAGGTTGGGCGCGCTGCCGGGCGCGGCCGGCTGCGGCGACAGCTGCTGCTTGATGTGCGCCTCGATCGCCGCCTGACTCTCCTCGTCCGTGTGGCCCTGGGCGGCCGCGTGCGCGTTCTGCGGGGGGGGCGGCCCGGCAGGAGACTTAGGCACCTTGAAAACCCCCAAAACTGACAGCCAGACTCCAAGGCTGCGCGCGGCGCCGCCCTGCCAGTAGCTGCTGCGGCTCACGCAGCAGCAACAGTAGCGGGTGATTACACGCCCAGCACAGGGCTGCTCGGCTGCCATGCTGCCAGGGACGGAGCGGAGCGAAGGCTGGCTGCCAGGCCGGTTGGGGGGGCATGCAGAGGTCGCTGCTGCTCTGACTTGAGCACCATTCGTGCCTGGAAGGAAGCGATGTGAGGGGATCAGGGGCGGGCCTTCATCATGTCGATGAGCGACTGCGGCCGGATGCTGGCGATGCCCTCTCCCTCCGGGTCGACCGACACGATCTGCAGCCAGCCGGGCAGGTCAGCAGCCGCGGCTGAAAAGGGCCTGTCCCTGAGGCGCTGATGGCCACGCCAAACGGCCCCCTTGTAGCGCCCCGAACAAGCAAAAACAGTGCGAGCATGCCGGCTGCGGCAAAACGCGCCATGCTGCAGCATCCCAGGCGTATGACAGCAAGGAGTGGGCGGCTGCTGACGGCAGTCCCATGCCTCTGGGGGGGGAGCTCGCCTTGATCATGTACGAGTCGTGCACCTTTTGGACGACGACGATGTGGTCCCTCGGCCGAACGATGCCCGAGCGGGAGCAGATGGTGACCGCCTCATTCAGCAGCGTCTCGCCTGCAGGGGGGCGGCTGAGATGGCTGGGCTTGAGGGGCTGGAGGGGTGGCTTGGGCGGCCTGGTGGCTTGGTCAGCCGCGCCAGAGGGGGCGGAACTGGAGCTTGCAGGGGGGCGCGGGAGCGCGCCGGGCATGCTGGGTCTGCCTGACTTTTCAGCCTGCTGGTTCAGCGTTTCAACCTGGTTGATGAGTGCATGTGTGATTGGCTGCCGGGCTGCAGCAAGGGCGGCTGGGCTGCAGGTGGCGCCTCTCGCTCCCCAGCAGCGGCGGCAGGAGCATGGCAGCCAAGCAGCCAGCGGCGCACTGGCAACCGCCTAGCCATCGGCAGCTCTTGGAAACGTCAAGTTGGGGCCATGTGGCGGCGCGCGGGGCGCAGCAGCGGCACGCACCCGAGGGGGAGGGCGCAGCCAGCACGGGCAGCAGGCCGGAGTGGATGAGGCACTGCCGCGCGATGGCGCGGCCCTCCAGCGTCCACTTGAGGCCGTCCGAGCACTTGAGCGTCGGCACCACCAGCGTCAGAATCGGCACGGGGGGCCGGTACTTGCTGACCAGGCCGGCGGTTGTGCCTGCAGGGAAGGGGTGGGCGACAAGAGCGGGTCAGCCGGACGGAGGGGTTCTGGGGGAAGTCCAGGTTGCTTGGACAGCTGCGGCCCAGCACAGGGGCGCTGGAGAAAAGCAGCAGCGGACTGAGGCATAGTCTGACGCTGGGGGGTACGCTTTGCTGGCGCAGGTGCAAGCCCTCTGTGTGTCTGTCCATCCGGCGCGCCCGGCGTGCGTGCCAAACTAGCAACACAGGCTGCTGCCATACTCCGTGGTGCTTACGGTAACGTAACAACAACGTAACAATCATAACGTCGCAACAATGACGTAACGCTAACGTTACAGCTGCGTTTTCATCCCGCCAGGACGAGGCTCGAGTCTGCGATGCAGACGCGGCGGGCGTGCTGCCGCGGCCAGTCGTCAGCGCGGAGTCAGGGGCGAGGCAGAGGAGGAGCAGGCGCGCCCGAGTTGGTGAAGACGATGATCAGTTTCGCGCCGACCTTGTCAGCGGAGCGCACGGCCGAGGAGGCGAGCGACTCGAGCTTGTCGTGGTACGAGACGACGGCGGCGGCCGCCGCGCGCGCGCTCAGCTCGCTGCCGGCGCTGCCCTGCGCCTGCAGGCTGCCCGGCGGGCGCGGCAGGTTGGCGTCGGAGGGCGAGCGGCCGAGCAGCGACTCGGACGCGTTGCGGCGCAGCTGCTGCTTGGCCATCGCCTCCTGCGGGCCGCCGGTCGCGTGCTGTCAGCAGGGGAGGGGCGTGCCTTTCCAGAGGCTGGTGTGGCGGTGAGAGAGGCGGGGCGGGCGCGAGTGCCTGGCAGCGGCAGGCACGTGAGGAGAGGGGTTCTCAAATGACGTGCAGCCAGCTGGGGTGGGGGAGCACTGGCAGAGCTGGCGCCTGGCCTGCACCTGCCTGCCGCGCAGGCGCAAGGAGGGATGCTATGCGCTGTGACATCACAGGCCCTGCAGAAAAGCGGCCCGAGCTGGCTTTGCCACGTGCAGCTGGCCGCCCCGACAGGGCGATGTCTGAGGGCCAGGCAAGCGCGCGCACAGGGAACCAGTTGCCTGTGTTGCAAGCTTTGCAAACGGCCGTTCCCAATCACGCGTGCCTGCCTGGCCTCCAGATGGGGCCTCGCAGCAACGTCCAGCTTCCCGCAGCAACCGCTTGCTGTGCAAGGGAGGGGGGTGTTTGCGTCCTGCTGCGCGGTGCAACTGGTTGCTGTGCCAGGAGGTGAAGGGGGCGCACGCCCAGCAGGTGATCGTAGTGCCCACGGTGGTCGAAGCACAGCTCAGCCTGCTTGCAGATGTGCAGGATCGTCTCCACCGTCGCCACCGGGTGCTTACCGCGCAACGTCTCGGCGCCGAGCAGGATGCCGTCGCAGCCGTCCAGGACCGCGTTGGCGATGTCGGTCGCCTCGGCCCTGCGCAGGGCTCCCCGAGCGCGCGCGAGTTACAACCGGGGCGGCCTGAGCATCATAATGCAAGCTGGTTTCGCGGCGACCGCGGCGCTCCAGTGTGTGTGCTGGGGGGAGGCACAAGATGCAGGGCTGGCTGGTGCCCAGCGCCCAGCCTCAGCCTCGGCCCAGAGGCGGCCTCGCAGCCTGCCTGCTTGCTCTCCGCGGGAATCCTCAAGAGAGGAAAAGCTGCGGCTGACAGGTCGCACCCTGATAGAGGCCCCCTCCATGGCAGCACAACCGTGGGCGAGGGGCCCAGCAGCTGGACCTCCTGTGCCAAGAAGTGAGGGGGGAGCCGGTGCCCGAGCTTGAGCCAGAGCCAGACCTCGAGAAGAACAGAATGAAACAGCAAGCGCAAGAGGAGGAGAAACGACAGATGTCCGTGGCAGGCAAGCTCTACGGCGGCTCTGCGTGAAAGAGGGGGGGAAGGCGGCGCACCGTGTAGGGCGCGGCGCGTGGATCATGGTGTCCACCACGCGCGTGATCAGCACCGGCTTGCCCAGCAGGTTGCACTGGCTGATGACCGCCTTCTGCACGAGCGCCATCTTCTCGGGCAACACGTCCAGGCCGAGGTTGCCGCGGGAGAGGACGATGCCGTCCGCAGCCGCCGCGATGGCGGGAAACTCTATCAGCGACTGCCGCGTCTCGCACTTGGCGACGACCTGCCGGGCGGGCGGACAGGCGGGATTCGGAGCTGCTCTCCGTGCCGAGAGCAAGCGCGGCTGCAGGGGTTTGCCTGGCATGCAGGCGAGGATTCGTGCTTGCTGGCGGTGTGGTGCAGCGGGGGGC
Organism: Trebouxiophyceae sp. KSI-1; assembly: GCA_003568905.1. Lineage (NCBI taxonomy): Eukaryota > Viridiplantae > Chlorophyta > Trebouxiophyceae > Trebouxiophyceae sp. KSI-1. The sequence goes on along the minus strand of BHFV01000077.1, from coordinate 36,003 downwards.
GCGGCGCTAGAGCTGTGTTTTTGGCAGGAGCCTACTTGAGCTTGGCCGGCGTGAGGTGAGACAGGGCTGGCGGCTGGGCATGCCGCCGTTGCAAGCACCCAACGCCATCAGCGGGCGCAGGCGCAGGCACAGGCACGTGGGGAGCGACAGGCGTGCGCGGGCAGGAGCAGGCAGCTGCCTCGAGGGATGGAGGGGCGCGCCTTGGTCTGGTCCAGGCCCAGGCCGCGCAGGAACTCCCGCGCCGTCTCCACGTCGGACGCGTGCCGCGTGAAGCTCAGGCTGACAAAGTCGAGCTCAAAGTCGGCCGCGAGCGCCTGCGGGCGGGCGGCGGGCACCCGGCTCAGGCGGGGGTCGTGAAGTGAGCCTGCTGGGCACGGGAGCAGGCCGCGCGCTGCGCTCTCGCCGGGCGAGCTCGAGCTCGCATGGGCGATCTCGATTCGAAACCCTTGCTGTATCAAGCCGCATTGGCAACACCCGCTTTAAGATTCAGATCACTGACGCCCATCGTGTGCTGCACAAAAAGCGCCCCCGCAGCTTCGTCCAGCAGCCGCCTGCTGCCAGATGTGCGCGTGTCCTGGGCCATTGTCTCGGCTTACCTGCTCTGCCACCCCGCTGCCAGGGACATTGTAGCGGGAGGCTACCTCCGGTGGGCTCGACCCTGGGGCTCTCAAGGGTGATGGGGGATTCCGGCATATGGGTGCCGGGACATACCCCCGGACAACAGAGCTTTTCCGTAGAATGGACGAGCCTAGAGTTGCTCCCTGTACAAACGTGTGACGCCCCTAGGAGCTGCCGGGTGCGGGGGAGGGGGGGCGGACCTTGAGCGCGGCGCGGTCCGCCTCGCACAGGATCGGCAGGTCGTTCTGCGTGTTGGCCAGCCCCGTCGCGGAGCGCTCGGTGTGAAACACCGTCACCAGGCCGTCCAGCGTGCCGGCGTTGCGGGCGACGCAGACGACGTCCGTCGCGCTCACGCTCTCGACCTGGCACGGGAGGGGAAGGGCGGGAATGAGGCGCTGTGCCAGGGGCAAGGGAGGGCTGGTGGCTGGCGCGAGCCTGCCTGTGCGGACAACGAGTAGCGGTGGCGCAAGGGGCCCTGGCTTCCGAGCAGCTCCTGGGGAGCCTCTGAGGACGAGCTTGGCTGCTTTGGAGCAGCTTGTTTGAGCAGCAGGGCAAGCGAGCGGCGCCACACTGCCTCTCTGCTGGCATGGACAGGGACTCGCCGGCGCAGCCCTGCTGCTGCGACGAGCACAGGCTTTGCAGCTGCAGGCAGGGGGCGGCGGGGGGGCGTGCCGTGAGGTAGAGGCTGGAGTCCTCCGAGCCGGTGACGAGGTACTTGCCGAGGAAGACCGTGTCGCCTGGCTCGCACATGGCGGGGAACTTGGAGTAGGAGACGCGCAGGCGGCCGCGCGCGCCGCCGGTCGGGGCGGTGGTGATGACGATCTGCCGCCAAGGCGGAGGCTGGCAGCCTCAGGCACTCTCCTGGAGGCTTGGAAATGGGAGGGTGCGGTGTGCTGCAGGGGCGGCATGTGCTCTGGTCCCAGCATGGGGCAGCTTCCAGCCGCTGACGCAGGCGGCTGCAGCTGCCGCCACGCGCAAGCCACATCCCTGCCGGCACCTGCTGCCCGAAAGCACACCTTGTCGTCTTTCTTCACGGACAGCGCCTGCTCGGCCGCCTGCGGCTCGCACTGGATGGTGATCTCGCGGCCGACGGTGTCGACCATGATGGCGCACAGCTTGCGGGTGCGGTGCATGGCCGTCTGCAGGTTGGCCAGGCTCTTCTGGTGGAACTCGAGCGGGCCCCACTGCGACCAGCAGCCAGAGACCCCCTCTCAGACGGCCTCCTTGAGCGGGCATTGCAGGAGCTGCTCTGTGAGGAGTGAACTGCGGGGGGGCGCACTGTCAGGTCGCAGCGTGCGCAGGTCGCGCCCGCCTCCAGCAGCCGGCACAGCGTGTCGACGTCCTGGCAGGCGGGGCCGATGGTGACGACGACTGCGGCAGGCAGGCACAGAGGCCACCCCTCAGCTCGAGAGCAGCGGGAGAAGCGCGACAGGCAGGTCTTGGACTTATGACGGCGCCCCACGAGCTTCCGGGAGAGACACGATAGTGTCAGTGCCCCGGCCAGCCGAGCTGTAGGCCGAGCAGGGCCGTCAGGCGCGTTCACCGACAAGAGCACATGCCAGACCTAGGCCTGCGATGGCCTGGCGCGCCACTGGCCGTCGCACGCGCTGCCGTAGTGGCACACGATCCGACGCATGGATCCATATGGCGGATGCGCCCAGCCCAACTCTCTCGCACGCCGTTAGCACTTTTCCCCATCGCGTACGGACCGGAGGCACCTGTCGGATGGGGCAGCCGATACGGCGGCCACGCAACGACAGAGCGGCTCTCACTCTCTGCAGAGCATTGCAGGCGGATGCGGGATAGTCACCCTTGCTCGCCGTGAATGCGGCCTCCCCAGGTGCTGCGGGCTCCAGGATGCTCGCGAGCTCATCGTTCTTCAGGAACACCGTCTTCGCCTTGTTCGCCACGCGCGACATGGCTGCCTCCTGGCCGGCTCGTCGCAGGAGGCGGGATGCTCTGCCTGGGAGTTTTTTGGGGTGGAAAATACTGAGGGCCTGAGGGTGGCATGTGCATGGCTGCAGCAGCAGTGCATGGTCTTCAAGCGGTACATTACAGTCTGACGGCTTGCTCATGAGCACGCCAACTCAGGCCATGCATGACGGCAGCACCTTCTGCTGGCAAGCGTCAGCCTTCCTGCCGCTGCTGCAGGTCCGCCTCGCGCAGCCGCGCCAGCAGCTCGTCCACGGCGCCCCCCTCGCTCGTGTCCACCATGTCGAAAGGCACGCCGTGCGTCGGCAGGTTTGGCTGCACCCGGTTCGCCTGCTCCACTACCCGAAACTGGACGCCCCCGCTCTCCTCCAAGGCCTCCCCTTCCCTCAGCACAGCGGTGCCATTCTGCCTGCCAGACACGCTGGGCGCCTCGGCCACGCCGTTCTGCTGGCCTTCCGCCGCCGCTGCCGGCTCCGCGGCGCGCTCGGCCGCCTGCGGCTCGCCGTAGCCGAGCTCCTCCCAGGAGAAGAGCAGCGGGCTGGTGGTGCCGCCGACCGGATTGAAGTCCAGCAGCTTGACCTGCGTGGCACAGCGGGGCAGTCTCGGTCGTGCAGGCGCCTGGGGGTCTTGGGGGGGGTCTTGCATGCCGGAGACATGCCGGGCAGCCCATGCATCGAGTAGGCATCCTGGCCTTGCTCACAGGCACGCTCTTGGTCGTGCTTAGGTTGCTGGCAGCTTGAGGTAGATACAGCGGCAGAATTGGCTGCAAAGACCGCAATAGGACCGGGTGCAGATAGCCTAGTCAGCAGGATTTTCTGGCTCCCTGAGCAGAGGAGGCCGAGCAGGATCAAAGCAGCAGGACTCCTGGCCGCCCGCCGATGTTGCAGGAGGGGCCGTGCCTTGCCAGCGGACGTGACGTAGACGTCGAAGGTGAAGTCTGCATCCGGGAAGCGGTTCTCGATCTCCGCCTCGAAGAAGGCCAGCAGCGCCTCCAGGAGCTCCTCCCAACGGCCAGCCAGGCCGGCAAAGTGCTCGCTGACGCGCCGCTGACTCACGCCTGCGGCGCGGCAGCCGGCCTCAGACGGCTGCAGCGGTCCGAAGGGGCTCCCGCTGATGAGCCATGGAGCATGCTGCTCGAGCGCCCGGCCGCAGATGTGTGCCTTGTAAGAGTGGGCAGGTCCTGGCAGGCAGAACCGAGGCGGGAGCGGGACGCATGCATGGCTCCTTGCTGACATGCAGAGGGCGTGCGCAAGTCTGTACATGCCCCTGCCCCTGCCCCTGCCCATGCCCATGCCCATGCCCATGCCCATGCCCATGCCCTGCCCCTGCCCATGCCCATGCCCTTGCCAATGCCGGCAGGAGGCGACCCACCAACCAAGTCGTGGCCGCGCACAAAGCAGCGGAACTCCCGCTCCGGCCGCAGCGCGTGCCACTTGCGCAGCGCGAGCGTGAAGCGCAGGGGGGCGGGCGGGGTGCCGGGCCAGCCATCCAGCGCATGGCAGAGGTCATGTGCGACGCGGTCTGAGCCCTTGAGCAGCAGCAGCACCTGCCGTGCCATTGGCAGTGCCTGTGAGCGCTGAGCTTGCATGTGTGCCGCAGCAGCTGGCAAGGCAGACAGGGTAGCGGCTGAAGGCGGGGAACAGAGGAGGGGCAGGGAGGCTGATGGGGCGCGTGCCTCCTCGGCGTTGGTGCAGCGGTGGCTGCCGCCGGTCGCCAGCCAGACCGCGTCGCTCGGGCAGCTCCAGTTGAGCTTGGGCGTGACGGCACCGCCAAGCTCTTCAATAGCCGCCTGCACCTCGTCCAGCAGGCCTCGGAAGCGGTCGGCCTGCACCGCAGCAGTCAGAGCAATTTGTTGTCATGCGAAAGGTGCAGGTTTGGAGGGGAGTCTGGCTGCTTGATGAGGGCCACACCGCAGCCGCGTGGTCGACGGCGGTCTGGCTCGGCTCCTCGTCCTCGCTCCAGTCCTGGTAGTCGTCGAGTTGGTCGGTGGGCCTCACACGGGTCGGCAGCTGCGGGAGGCAGTGCAGCGGTCTACGAGTGCACCTGGAGCGCTGTAAAGATAACGGCGTGCTTGTGGTGATCGTGGTGTGGTGAGCGCCCATCATCAGCTTAAAGCTACACATGCAGCATGCACACACCGCCAATCCTGCCGCCGACATCGCCATGATGGGTTGAGCGCGCACCGCGGCCGACCCCTCGGGCAGGTACACGCCGTCCGTCACCAGAAACTCGGTAAAGTCGGCCGGCAGCTCGATCAGGCGCGTGCGGTACGTCGTGTGCTGGAAGGCTGGAAGCCAGGCGGACACCTGGCAGTTGAGCAGCTGGCGGACGTGCATATGGGCGCGCAGTGAAGCATTCTGCCATGGCCCTGGCCTGTTTGCCTGCATGTGTTCTCTGGGTGGTTAGTCAGCCAGCCTGGTTGCGACGGCAGACCCAATGCCAATGCAGGGTCAGAGAGCATGCAGGGCCAGAGAGCAGATCCAATGCCACAGGGTCAGAGAGCCGCGAAGCCATCTCACACGAACGCTACCACACAGAATCAGGGTTGCCGGTAGGTCCGCCTCATCAAAGCACACGGCAGCAGGGCAACACCAAAAACTAAAGACAACTGGCAATTTCACCAACAGCGGCTGGCAGCCTGGCGGCTGGCAGCCTGCATGGCGCTCTTGGGGGCTCTTAAGCCAGCAGCATCTTGCGGCCCGAGCCGGCGGTCGCCTGCACAGGCAGCAGCGGGCCCGTGGCTAAGAGCAGGAAACGAGCACAACCGGCAGGCAGGGGCCGGGGGTCCCAGGGCGCACCGTTGCCTGTGCGTTTGCGTTGGCATTGCCGCCGTTGGCGGTCGCCTGGGCAGCCGCCTGGGCGGTCGCTGCGATGGGCGCGAAGCACTGCTGCACGCTGCCGCCGGCCTTGGTCAGCGCGCTCGCGAAAGCCGCACCCTGGCCGCTGGCCACCGCTGCCGCCTGGGCCTGCAGGGGCATGACGGCACAGGCTCGGCGCCTGCTCCAACGGCCTGAGCAGCCCATCGAGCTGTGAGGCTCCGAGGCCTTGCCTGAGCCACGACCGGCTTGACAAAGTCGCAGCCCTTGGCAGAGATGGCGGCCGCGAGCGCGGTCGCCCAGGCATTGGCAGTCCCGCCGGTGACGAGGCCGTTGGCGATGGCGAGGGCGGTGGCCTGCGAGGTTGCGCCGCCGGCGCCGATGGAGGCGGCGAGCGCGTTGGCGGCCGCGGTTGCGGCGGCGCCGCCCTTTCCGACGGCGCCAGCATACGCCTGCGCAGTAGCCTGCGCCAGGGGAGCGTTGATGCTGGTGGGGTTGCCGGCTGCACGAGGCGCCGCATGGCGTCAGTCGCGCTGCACGTGCATGATGCGCCGGGGGGGCAGATATGCAAGGAAGAGAGCGGGAGCGTGCCCTGCGCGAACGCAGCCGCCTGCGCCGCCGCCCAGGTGTTGAAGAACGACGATGAGGTGCCTGCGGCGCATGGCAAGTCTTCCTGTGATTGAGCCGGGAAATGGCGGGCATGTGGCCGGGCGAGCGGGCAGGGCGCGCACCGGCCTGCGCGAGCGCGTCGGCCAGGGCGCTGCTCTCGCCCGGCTGCTGGAAGGCGGCGGCCAGGGCCGACGCCGACGCCGTGGCAGAAACGGCCGGCGGCGGCGGCGACGGCGCGGCCTGCGAACCGGCCGTCGCCGTTGCCTGCGCCTGCGCGTTGGCCTGCTGGAGACTCCTTTCGCCTGCGCGCGGCGGCGTCGCTCGGAATGGAGATTCTGGCTGCATCCAGCTCAGCACGCCGCCAGCACAGCCAGCGGAGGGAGCGGGTGACGCAGGAGCAGGGCAGAGATGCTGCAGCAGGGACGCAGACTGTGTGGGTTGGGAAGCGGACCGTGCGCGGCGGCGGCGAGCGCGCAGAGCAGAAGGGCGGCGACCAGCTTCATGGCGGACAGTGGCTCCGGCGGCGGCGGCGTAGGTTCGGGAGAGGGACGGGCGCGATAGTAGCTGCAGCCTTTTGGGCGGCGACGTGTGCAGAGTATGCGCTGTGATTCGACCGAGCCGGGCTTTTGAAAACGAGGCCTTGGATGCTTTTTATCGCTCCCAGAGGATCCGCAGCTGTGCAGCTGGCACCTGTGCACCTTCCCAGTTCCCTGGCGAGCGTCGGGCGCCAGCTGCCTCTCTTTTTGCCAAAGTCATGATACTCCTGCTCTTTTGCCCATGTCATGATGCTCCTGCCAGACAAAATTCTTTAACAAGACGCTCAGGCGCAGCGCCGCCTGTCTCGGCCGCGCTCCCCCTCCCAGTCCCTCTCCCTCTCCCGCCGCTCCTCCCTGCCAGGCGGCGACCGGCTGCGCCGCCACTCCAGGCCGCCACTCCTGGCTCCCCGTGGCGGCAGGGGCGACTCGCTGTCCGACCGCCCCCGCTTCTTCTCCTTTTTCTCCTTCTTCTCTTTCTTTTCCTTCTTCTCCTTTTTCCTCCGCTTCCGCTCCTCCTGCAGAGTCCAAGGCCGTCAGGCGTGAATGCGCCCAACACCCGCACATGCTACCATGCTAGGAGGTGGCAGGTGAACCTTGTCCAGTCGCTCTCGCCGCTGCATGGCTGCCATGGGGTCCTCCTCCTCTTCCTCCGCCGCGGCTGCTCGGGGCCGCTGCGGCGCCGGCTGGGCATTGAGCAGCGCATAGACACTGCTCTTGCCCGCCCACGGCTCATCGCCGCCATCCGGCCCTGCAGCACGGCGCAGCTCTCATTGCTGTGCTACTTTTTGCCTTTCTGAAGGCCACATGGGAGAAGGCCACATGGGATTCAGGCTCACGGCTTGGCAGGCAGGCAGCAGGCACGGCCGGCAGCTGGCTGCATGAGAGAGGAGCCTGCACCTGCAGCGCCACCGCCGCCGGAACGCGCCTCGCCCATGCTCACGACCTGAGCGCCGTCCGCTTCCGCCGCTGCCAGCGCGGCCGCCTCTGCCGCCGCCTGCCTGGCCGCCGGCTCGGCGCCGCCCTCCTCGTCTCCACTCTCCGACGCCTCCCGGCCCTCGATCTGTGCCCAACAAAGCTTGCACTCGGACGATCAGGTCCATGCAGGGGAGCGTAGCTCTTTGGAGGCAAGGTTGTGCACAACTGACAATGGCACGTGCAGCCCCAGAGCGTTCCTGAAAGCAGAAACCAAAACGCATTCATGCAGAGTGAGGTGGAGCGGTGACCTCTGCAATCTTGCGCCGGTAGTTGTCCACATGGTCGACGGTGACGATGCGGCCGCCCACGCGCGCGCCGTTCAGGTTGTCGACCGCCAGGTTGGTGCTGCGCTGGTCTTCGTACGCCAGGAATGCAAAGCCGCGCGACTTGCCGTTCTCCTTGCTCCTGCAGGGCAGCTGGACGCTCAGGAGGCCATGGAACCCGGAAGTTTTCAGGCCGTGCGGGGCTACAAGCCGCGCAGTGGCGCTAGTAGATGTTTCTGGCTTCTCCGAGCAGCTCTGGTTGGCCGAGGCGCTCCTAGAGCTCCCCAGGAACTGCACCTGACGAGATTGACATCGATTATTTCACCATACTGCGAGAAGACGGCGAGCAGGTCGCCCTCCGTCAGAGCAAATGGCAGGCCGCCCGCGTAGATGTAGGCACTGTGCTTGTAGCGCGCGTGCCAGGACTGCGAGTCGCTATAGCCCGCAGCGATCTCCGCCTTGCTGATCTTCTGTGTGTTTCGGATCTGCACAGCGCGTGCAAAAGTGATCGTGAGCACGCTGGACCAGCAGCGCTGCGCTTACAGCCCGATGTGGCCCGAAACAAAGCGGGCATGCCATGCGACAGGCGCATCTGAGCCACCCTGACACGCGTTCGGCATGTTGGCGGCTGAAAGCGGCGGAGCCGGACCTGCGTGAGCGGATTCATGCTGCAAGTGCGGCCGCAGCCGGCTTTTGGCCGTACTTGAATGCATAGGGCTTTTGCCCATTCCCGCCACCCGTCGGCAGCTGCCCGGCGGCGGGCTCACTTTTGCGTGCTGTCGTGCTGTGCCAAAGCGAATCACCTTGTGCTCGACGCTGGCCTCTTCTGCAAGCACCAGCGGCATGCAGCGGGTCCCACGCAGTTTCACTGCATGCAGCCGGTCCCAACGCCCTGCCTTCCTGGTTCTGAATTCACTGCCTGGGCAGACAAGCGCCAGACGGGACCATTGCCACCTCTCCCGAGGGCGTGTCACAGGCGCACGGCCAGGCGGCTCTCTAAGCCACCTCGCCATCTGGACGGCAGCCTCTCCTACCAAAGCATGGGAGCGACAGCAGCAGGGCACTGGCAGCGTCAGTCCTCCCAGTCGCTGTGGTCGCTGTCGCCGCCAACGGTGCTCTCTGGGTAGAACCGCGAGCGCAGGTCCTGCGCCTTTTTGAGGATGGACGCCACCATGCCCCCGCCACCGCCGTCGGCAGCAGCAGAGGCGTCCGAGCGACGCACGGAGCTTCCTGCAGCGCCCGAGCCGCCACGCTCAGCATGCTTGAGAGGCAAATGACACAGCCTCGCCGCTCGATGCGCGGGCATGCCACCAGCGCAGCCGCCGCCGGCAGTCATGCATGTATGGCATGCCTCCCTGCTGGCTCCAGCAGCCTGCTCATCGGTGCAGATGCCTGCAATGCCAAGATGCAGAGCAGGCTCCCATGCTGAGGCTCGCGCAGCGCACGTCTCGCGTGGCGCGGCGGCGGCGGCCCCTTCAGCCGCCCGCGCGCGCTCGCCAGCTCGGCCGCCGTGATGCCTGCCAGGCCCCTGGGGGCGGCCCCCGGGCCAGCTGCGCCGCTGCCTGCTGCCGCCGGCGCGCGGGGCTTCAGGCCGGCCAGCCCGGCAGCCAGCTCGGCCGCGCTGATGCCCCCGGGCGCTGCCGCCGGCGCCTGCACGCACCCAAGCAGCAGGGTCAGCGCACCTGGCAGTGTGTGTGCTGGCAGCCCTGCTTGGAGCTCTGCCAGCGGCTGGGAGCCGCACCGGGGCAGGCTTTGCTGCAGGCGGCGGCGGCGGGGCCGGAGGGACAGCAGCCCTCTTGGCAGCTGCGCCCAGGCCGCCCTTGGGAGGCAGCGGCGGCGGCGGCGGCGGCGGCGGGGTCCTGCCGGCAGCAGGCTTGCCCGCCGCGGCACTGAGGCTGCCTTTCGGTGGCAGCGGCGGCGGAGGCGGAGCAGCTGGCACAGCGACTGTGCTTGCCGCAGCCGCAGCAGGCATGCCAGCCTTCAGAGGCGGCGCCGGCGGCGGCGGCGGGGGTTGCTGCTGCCTGCCCAGGCCGCTGCCGTGCTTGGCCCCACTGCTGCTGCTGCTGCTTGCCTCGGCCGCCTGGCGCTGCACCGCCGCATGGCTGGCTGCAGCGGGCCGTGCAGCCTGCGGCTCGCTGTCACTGTCGCCTCCATCCCGTGGAGCCTTGCTGCTCAGCGCCACCTGCAGGCCGCTGCCGCCGCCGCGCCCCCCAGCAGCCACACCAGGCTGCTCCGGACTCTCAGACGCGGCGCTGCTGGCAGGGCGAGCGGCTGCCAGGCTGCTGTACGGCAGCAGAGCTGCTGGGTGCGGAACAGCCGCCGGCACCGCAGACACGCCTGCAGCGGCTGCCAGCACTCACGATGGATGACACAGGGCCAGCTGGCTAGGGCCCGAACAGGACACGAGCACCAGATAGGCGCCATGTTGCCATCAGGCACACACAGCCAGAAAGCGGGGCACGCGCCTTGAGGCGGAGGCGCAACGGCGCAAGCAGTGGGCGCTGTGGTTGGGAAGAGACCGACCGGCTGCTGCTGCTGCTGCTGCTGCTGCTGCTGCTGCTGCTGCCAGCCACCTGCGCGCGCATACACTGGCCCATCTCGAGCTAGCTCTCCGCCCAGCACAGCCCCTGTTGGAGCGAAAAGAGGGCATGAGCCTCCCTATGCGAGAGAGGGGCTCAGAAAGCTGCAGACTGCTGGTCTTGCATTGCACAGTGCAGCAACAGCAGTAGAGCGGCCTGTGGCCAAAGCCAAACATGCGGAGGCGTGGCCCTCATCCTTCCCTGGGGAGAGGAGGCCAGTGACTCACGGTCTGCTGCAGGCGCAGGCGCGGGCTGGCGTTCCTCCCAGTGGCCGGGCCACGGCTGCGCCGCGAGGCCGCCGCCCTTGGGGATGCCCACAGCCTCCCTCAGCGCGCTCCAGGAGGCGGCCGAGTCCGACAGCGGAGTGAAGCTGGCCTCCTGCCGCAGCAGGTGGCCGCGGGGCGCGCCGCTCAGAGGCGGGCGGCTGCCGCCGCTCCCGTGGGGGCTCCCGTGGGGGCTGCCGTCGTCGCTCTGGCAGCTGCCGTTCAGCGACCTGCAAATGATGAGGAGATCATTGAACTGTGGCAGCGTTCCGGCGCGCTTGCATGCTTACCAGTGCGGCCCTTGGGCCCTGGGGCTGCGCATGGATGCAGCCCCTGAGCCGAGCTCTGAAGCCAAGGAGGTAGCCCTGGTGCCATGCCACGCCAGTGCAGCCGCACACTGCCTCTGGAACGAGTGACAGGCGAGGCTGAAGACTTTGTGCCTTGATTTCTTGGGGAGAAATGCGAACATGTATCCCGGATTGTGGAGTGAATGCCGGTAAACCCATTATTTCAGACCCGGTAAACCCATCATTTCAGACCCTCCTCGTACGCACGAAGAGCCGAGACTGGCAGTCATGTGCGCGGCAGAGGCAGCCAGTTGCCAGCAGGCGAAGGCCGCGCCTGCGCAGGTGCGAGGGGATGCCCGGCATCGCAGCCCTGCGTGCCAGGCTGCTGCTGCCATGCAGCTGCTGCTGCGGGTGCGGCCCTGCCAGCGCGCCCACAGCTTGGCTGACGGCCGCCGAAGCCAGGCTGCCCTGCCGCCCGCCTGCAGCAGCGCACGCCACAGCGTCTGACCCGGGCATGTGCCGCAGGCATGGCCGAGCTTGCAGGCCGCCGGCAGCCGCCCCATCGTCTCACAGCCCACCTGCCCCACAGCTGCTCGGAGCCACACCGCGCGATGGCCGCTCAGGTGCGCACTCCTGCCTGCCTCCCCACCTTGTTGCATGCAACCGGGCAGCTGCCGCGCCACCCAGCCGCTTTGCAGCACATGCAGCATGGGGTCACGCAGCTGCCAAGCAAACACCGCACGGGCGTGGGCTTGCTGGCGCAGTCGACAGGCCTGATAGGACTCTGAGGCGCATGCTGCCTGCTGCAGGCGGGCGACAGGCCAGCCGCAGCCGGGCAAACGGGCGGCGGCCTGCCCACCTGTTGGAGCAGGAGCTGGGGGCGCCCGGTGGCTGGGCCGGCCGAGAATCGGCGGCGGCGACGCGCCCATGCCCCTGCTCAGCGGGCTGAAGAACTCGCCCAGGTTGAGGGCGCCCATGTCCGCGGAGGGCAGGCGTGCGTGCGCGGCCGGACGCATGTAGACCGGGCCTGCAAAAGCCATGTATGCTTGGCCCATCAGGACAGCGACTGTGCGAGGACGGAGGACTGCTGCAGGTCTCATGGAAGGGAAGCTGGAAAACTGCTGCAGCAGCAGCAAGGCTGAGTGCATTGTCAGTCGTGGGCGGCGTGTGGACGAGTGCATGTGAGGCACTCTCTACATGTGCATTCACGGCCGGCAGCTGATATCAGCTGATGCTGATATCAAGCGAGGCGCCGTGGCTTGCGTGGCCGCGCAAAGACACTGTCTGTAAGTTCACCACAGCACGCACGCATGCACAGCCATGCCATGCCACGCCAGGGGCATCAGACGCGGCGCACCCGAAATGCTGGGCTGCCGGCGGTGGCGGCTCTGCGGCGGCGGCAGCACCGGCAGCTCCGGCACCGCGTCCTCCTCGGAGGCGAGCGAGGCCGGCGGGGGCTGCCTGTCTGGCTCGGAGCGGCTGCCGCGGGCCGGGCGCTGCCGCCTGCCAGGCGCAGCAGGCCAGGCTGTCTGCTGCCAGCAGCCTGAATTGCCATTGGCAAGCAAGCCTTTCCAGTGCTGTCAGGGAAGCAGGTTCGCAGCACGCTCGGTAAGGCGGCCATGGGACATGGAGGCGGCAGGCGCGGGTGCCTTGCGGGGGCGCAGGAGCGGAGAGGGGCCGCGCCTGCCGGTTGCGGCGGGGGATGCCGGCAGGCTGCTGTGCGCGGCCGGGCCGCCCGACTCGCTGCTGCTGCGGAGCTCAGCCAGGCCACGTGCACCTGCAGGCAGCCGGGAGGAAGGCAGGCTGGACGCTGCCGCCACATTGAGGTCCCGAGGAAGGGCAAGCCGGGCATGCCCCTGCCCCAGGGTGATTGTATACAGCCTCTGCGCTGCCAGAAGCTGCTCTCCTGCCCCAAATGCCAGACAATGCACTGCAGCCATCCAGTGCAAGAGAGGTGCGGCCTGCACGCACCCGGCACGCCTGCCAGGCGTCCGCCGGGGCTGCTGGCGACCGACGCCGCCTCCGCTGCCTCTGCAGCCGCCTCAGTCGGTTCCTGCGGTGCCCCCTCCCGCCTCCTCAGCAGGCTGATGGGACACTCACTTCCAGAGCCGCTCGGGCAGGGCACCGCTGCGAGTCAGGCGCACCTCGGCCGTGTGTGTGCGAGCGTTCTGCTGAATACGACAGAGCAGCGCACGCGGGCAGCACGGCGTGGGAATCACAGGCAGCAGGGCGCGCCTCAGCTGCCGCCGGTGCCGGCGGCGGCGGCTCGTGCTCGCCGTGCTCCAGCCACTGGTTCCAACGTGTCTGCCCGGCCGCCGCCTCGGCGTCGCTGTGCACCACAACGGTGCCAGGCAGCACAGACGCCTCCGTCTGGGCCTGCTGCTGCTGCTTCCTGCCGCGCACAGGCATCCAACGCTTCAGGCATGCTTGGCAGGCATTGAAAAGCGGGATTCTTGCGGCGAAAGCCTGAGGAGGGGGCCCACATCTGCTGCTCGGCCCAGCGCCTCGCGTTCGGCCCGATCTTGGCGCTGTCCGGGCCCAGCAGCGGCCAGCCGCTCGCCGCCGGCTGCAGCGGGCTGTACGGTGCGGCGGCACTGGCTGCTGGCGCCGCAAGGTGCAACGGCTCCAGCGCCGGCCGTGTCGGTGAGGCCACCTTGCCCGTCGGCGGCGTCACCCTTGGCCGGTTTTCCGCATCGCTGCTGATAGTGTGCGCCATAGGCTCGTGCCTTGGGGTGGCTCTGCCAGTCTATATTTCAAGATTTAAAGATGTGGCACGCGTGGTCCAGGCCTGGCGCCAGCTGCGGTCCGCTCACTGCATGCGAGCACAATCCGACGTCAGTCTTGCGATGTACAAGCTTTGGTCGCGAGAGAGAGAAGCGGGCTCGCTGGCTCGGGCGAAAACAGGTTGAAATGCAGCGCATGGGTGTTCGTCCAGGGGCTGCAGCCGGCCTGTGGGCTACTTCATCAGCTTTAAATTGGCAGTGGCTACTCAACTGCATGCCTGGGAGGCCGGCGGCTCCTCTAATTTCCCGGAGAAAAATGTTGCACGCGCTACAGAACGCTACTGGTGCGCGAGCGGCGAGGGCCTTATGATGCCAATTCTCCGTTGAGCGAGGCTGCTGCGCGCTGCGCCCCAAAAGCGGCTGAACGGCCGGCTTGCTCCTCGCTAGCTGTCCCACGTAGGGCATTAGACCAGCTCGGCTCACGAGAATAGCCTCGCTCGACGGGCCCGACTGACAATCAACGATCAACCGATACCAGCATTTAGCTATGGCTGTGGCCGAGAGCGCGACGAACATCCTGTCCCTTGACGATGAGACGCTCCGTCGCATCTTCAGGTACTCATTCTGCAGCATCAGCAGTCTGGCAGAGCACTTCTTGGAGCCAGTACCCTCATGCATGCGGGTCTTCCCATTCTGGTCTGCAGTTTCGACCCAGGCGGTCAAGGCCCAGTCGCCGATGCTGCCGGGCGCATGCCGGCCGGTCATCTCTTGCAAGTGCTGCCCGCAGGCCTCTGACCGCCGCCGACACTGCGGCGGGAATGGCGACACACACGCAGCTGCGGCGCGCACTGGGCGACAACCGCCTCTGGTGGCAGCGGTGCCAGGACGACTGGGGCCTGGGTCTGCATCGCAACGATGGCGTAGTGACTACCGGCCCGCCGGACGTATACGACGCTGCCGGCGAGTACAGGGCGGCCTACGCCGCCTGGCATGCCGACTTTGCTGAGTTCAAAGACTGCAAGCCGGTCCTGCGGCGCGCAGCCACCGTCTGGAGGAGCCTGACCGCCTGGTTCAGCGCAAACTTCCCAGAGGTTTGCGCTACGCTCAGGCACGTCCTCCTGTCGCCAAAGCCACTGGACACCATGCCAGGCACATGCCCCAAAGATTGTTGCCTGTTCCCTCCCAGAGCACTCCATTCCCTCGCGCAAAAGCGGCCTCGCCTGCGCGACCGCAGGCCGGGCGCCTCTGCGGCCGCCTTGGACGCGATCGAGGCCCAGCTGGGTCTGGACCTGCCGCCCGAGTTCAGGGCGCTGTACCGGCTGTGCGACGGCCAGCAGACGGCTTTCGGGGATGCATTCGACGCCTGGGTGGGGCGTGCGAGCGGCCTGGGCCTGGGTGGCGCCCCCGCGGACGTCTCCTCCCGCCACGGCCTGCTCGGCGGGTGCGGCTGCCCCTCCCCTCCCCCACGCATGGCATCCCCCACAAGCTCCAGCACGCTCCCGCTGCGCGGCCACAGGCTCGCATGCTGGCCAGCGCGACAAGCAAGAGTTGCGCTGGGAAGCTGCAAGTCGAGCACAGCACGCTTCACAGGAAGCCTGGCAGCAGACCGGCCCTTTGTCGCAGTGGCTCTCGAGAGCAGAGAGCAAGTGCGGGTGGGGCCGGCAGCCGCCGAATGCAGCTGTAACTGCCGCGCTGTAACTGCTGCAGTTACTCGTTCTACGACATGAGCGTCTGCACCTCGCTGTTCGGCTGCGAGCGCTCTCTCGCCTGGACCGGCCGCCTGCGCGGGCTGCGCCCGGGGCTGCTGGTCTTTGCCGGCAGCGGCCTCAGCAAGTTCCTGTGCCTTGACAGCCGCACGGGCGAAGTCGTGGTGCGCCGCCCTGCCTCTGGCAGCCCTCCTGGCTGCATGTCTGGGATGCTCTTCGAGCCAGCAGCCTTCCTCCGCATGTGGCGCTCTCCTCGGGGCCTGAGCGCTGGTGGCGCTTGCGATTGTGAGAGCGAGCTGAAGCCTGGCGCTCTCAGGCCCAAGCGCCGTGCACTGTTGCGTCACGAGCCGGTGTTGTTACGCGACAGTGCCTGGCGTTTGGAGGCCAACTGCACGAGTGAGTTGGATTGCGGCTGCCTACCAGCACCCTTATCTAGGAAGCTTTCTGGCTGTCAGCACCCTGTGCTAGGCAGCTTCCAGCGTCCGCTTCCATACCGTCCCGGCCACCTGAGCCTTGTCCTGCTGCGCGGTCGCAGTGCTTGGACCGGCAGCGGCGGCCGCTGCTCGTCTGCCCGCGCGGCAAGAGCGTGCTGGACTGGCTGGAGGCGTTCGCCGATCGGCTGCAGGCCGGCGCGTTCGGCACTGCGCCCCAGCCACTGTCGCCGCTGGGCGTTGTGCGCCCCCCGGCCCCTTTGTATGGAAGAGCCCCCTTGTATGGGAGTGCCGCACTGCAAAGACTCCGCCGTTCAGTGACCCGTGCGGACGGCTTGCTGCTCACCTGCTGCCGCCTTCCTGCCTGTCTGTCCCCTAAGCGCGCCAGGCCCCCCGCGGCCGGCTGGACTCACCACTCTGCCGCGCCACCCTCCCAGCTCCCGGCGCGCCCCACCTCGGCCGCCTGCTGTGGCAGGAGGACGGTCACAGCGGGGCGCGCGCGCTGTGCCTCTTTCCCCGCACGCCCGCCGCCGGCATGCGGGAGGCGGTGACCGAGGGCGTGCGGGTGCGCGTGTCGACCGTCTGCGTCCCGGAGCAGTCGATGGCCGGCGGCGAGGTGGCTCCCGGGCGATCCATGGCCCGCCGCTCCTTCTTCGCGTACAGGCGCGGCCCCCCACCCCCTCCTCGCGCAGCCGGCACGCCTGCCGCTGTTGCAGAGCCCCCGTCGTCGCATCTCGCCCCGCAACCTGCACTGCCTCTGGGTGAGCAGAGGGGAGGCACGGATGCAGGCGGGGTGCTGCTCGCCAGCCGTGCGCTTCTGCCTGCGGCCATGCAGCTTGTCTTCCTTTCATTGTTTTCCCAGCATTGGAAGCATGCTGCACGCTGTGCAGCTCTCCGACTGATGACTAACGCATGTAACTGTCGCAGCGTGCGTTACTACCTGCTGCCGACGGAGGAGCAGATGGCGCAGCCACGGCCGCCCGCGCGGCCCAAGACTTCCGTGCAGCTGGACAGCCGGCACTGGGTGATTCGGGACGCGCGGGGGCAGGAGATCGACAGGGTGGACGGGGCGGGCGTGGTGGGGCACCACCCGATCCTGACGCCAGGCGCGCCCCCTTCCTACCCGCATGGCCCAGACCTCCAGCCCAGCCCCGCCTGCACCGTGCCGTCGACTCATCAGACTCGTGCTCCAGGTGTCTGCCTGGCAGCTCTTCCCTTTGCTTGGCCCTGCTCGGCCCGGAGGGCCGCACTCTTTGGTGTGCCTCGGCTGCACCTCTGGAAGTGGCGGCAGAAGTGCTGTGGCGCTGGCAGCACCCAGACTCTGCGACAGGCAGCTGGTGCGGGAGGGAAAGGCAGGCCATGGGCTGGCAGTGGGGCAGCGTGTGTCCGGCAGCGCACTCTGCTGGCATTGTGATGCCGCACCTGAGCCCAGTTTCGCCCCTTTCCTTTCTCATGGCAGACCACAGAGAGGCCGGCGCCGGCTGCAGGCGGCGAGGAGTTTGTGTATCAGAGCGTCACCCACACCCAAGAGTGGAAGGGCTCCATGGAGGGGCACTTCACGTTCGTGGAGGGGACGCTGGCTCGGCCGACAGGGCCCCGCTTTGACGCTGTGGTTCGCCTCAATCCCCCCTGGCTGCGCTGCAGCCTGCGAGTGTTGGCAGCACCGCCGACTTGGCCGCCTCCGCCGCCAGCAGCCGGCTGCTGTCAGGCGATTGGCTGGGAGAGCTGGCGGCTGCTGCGCTGACCCACATGTCTGCATGCAGTGCCCGAGGTTTGAGCTCGAGGTGCCGGACTACGCCTTTTGATCTTCCTCCTCCAGGACCGACTGTAGCGGAGAAACACAGCAGAGAGGGCCCGCGGGAATGGCAGGGTTGCGCTGATTGTGTTCATCCATGGCGGTTGTTTTACAGCGCTGCCGCAGAGCTGGATGGGCATTTCATCAGCTGCTCACCTGTGTTGGGCACTCCGCGGCATGGGACTGCAGCACGGATGGTCTGTGTAAGCTGCCGCCGAGCTCCATCACAGGCCAGTCAGTCATGCCAGTTGCATTGGTCACCTGGGGAGGGCAAAACAGCTTTGGGCATGCCATGAGGCCCCAAATTTGCTCAAACGGCGTTTGAATGGAGGAGCAGGACGCTTCGACACGTGCCGCGGGCATCCTCGCCCTCGACGATGCGACGCTGCGCCGCATTCATGAGTACGTTATAATCAGATGGAAAATTCCGCGAGCATGACCAGCCCGCACTCAGGTTCCTGGCTGGATACGTCCGCTAATATATGCACCTGAATACTTTATCAGGCGGCTTCAAGCGCTTTCGGCTGTACCTGCAGCTAGTTTGCCTTGGGGCATCTGCGATGCAAGGCTTTGATGGCGCCTCTCGGCGCCTTGGAAAGGCATGCTGAGGCGTTGGACTGTGCTTTGCGGCGTTTTCGGCCCCAATGGATGCATGCAGCGGCCCGACAGCATCGCTGCTGTGCAGGAGGATGACTGCCGCCGAGGTGGCGACCAGCCAGGCCGTGCACCCCAACTGGCGGCGTGCATTGGGCGATGTCAAGCTGTGGTGGCGCCACTACCGGGAAGCCTGGGGCTTGCCCGTACCGTCAGAGGCTGATGGCAGCTCGGAGAGCGAAGCTGCCGCTGCGTCAGACAAGTGCGACTCTTTCCTACCCCAGCCCCAGCCACCACAGCGGCAGCTGCCCTCGTCACCAGAGCACGCTGTGCAGGGAGGGATTCGCCAGCTGGGAGGCAATCTTGGCGGCCGACGACGACTGTGTGCTGTTCTTGCCGCGTGCGATCGCCATCTGGGGCCGCATCCGCGCCTGGCTGGAGGCCAACCACAAGGCCGTCCTCACGAGCTTCAGGCATGCAGCCCCTCCCCGCCCCAGCCGCTTAGGCAGCCCAGCTGCGCCTCAGCTGGATGCCAGCTGCCGGCCGCCGCAGGCTGGACCCTGCGGCCACGCTCGCCAGCATCGAGGAGCTGGAGGCCGCCCTGGGGGTGGTGCTGCCGCCAGAGGCCCGCGCCCTCTACGCCGTCATCGGCGGCCAGCGCACGCGCTACGACAAGCTGTTCGACGCCTTCATTGATGATGCGCCAGCGGTGTTCGGCGGCCAGTCTCCGGTGACATACATGCTGAACATCAGTCAGGACGCCGCTCCAGACGAGGTGGCAGCGGCGGCGCCGGCGCACTTCTCCTCCCGCCACGGCCTGCTCGGCGGGTGCGCCCCCGCTCTGCTGGCAGCCGTCGTTGACGCCAGGACGCAGCCTGCCCGCCTGCCTACTGCGCATCTGGGGGGCCCTCCCCGGCCCGCCTCTGCCGCGCTGAAGCCCGTCCGGAGACTTCTGAATCCAGGTACTGCTACTACAACAAGTGCGCCTGCTCCACTCTCTGGGCGCCCTCTCGCATCCTCGCGTGGACGCGCCGCCTGCGACCCTTCGGCCTGCGGCGTCGCTACATCGCAATCGCGGGCTCCCCGCCCAGCAAGTTCCTGTGCCTGGACACCTGGAGCGCCCGCGTCGTGGCGAGCCACTCTGCCCTTCCTCCATTCCCCGCCACCAGCTGCCACCGGGGCTCCCAGCGGACTTGCTGCCGCGCCTCAGCGCCGGCCGACAGCGTGCCCCTCCTCCCGGTCCAGAGACGTGCGGCAGGCGCAGACAAACAAGCGACCGAGGACGCGGCCCGCAGTGCATGACGCTCGACCAGGAGCTGCTGCCGGTCTGCCCGCCCGACACGACGGTGCTGGACTGGCTGGGCGAGTTTGCCCGCCGGCTGGAGGCAGGCGTGTACGGCGTCGAGAAGCAGCCGCTGTCGCCGATGGGCATGGCATGTCCCCCCCTACCCCTTCGCAGCTCAGGCCGCAGCGCACAGCAGCGTGGTCTGCCTCTGCTGCAGCCTTCTTGCCCCTGGGTAGCACCGCGAACCGCACCAGATGGAGCAGGCTTCCTCCCCGGTGTTGCGCACTCTCCGTGCCGCCCTGCGCATGCCGAGCGCCGGTCGCTTGAGAGCGCATGCCAGATCGTGCAGAACAAGCAGTTCAGACGCCAAGGCCGTCCCCGGCTCGCCCTGCAGGTGGACAAGTTTTGCAGTGTGCGGGCGCTGAGCCTGCTGCCGCGCACGGCGGCGGCCGGCATGCGGGAGGCAGTCGGCCACGGCGTGCGGCTGCAGCTCTCCTTCGTCTGGGCGCCCGAGTGGACGATGGTCGAGTTTGGGTCCAAGTTTTTCATCTACAGGCGCGCCGCCCCGCCATCTCTGCACCGCAGAGCAGCGGCAGGGTGGGCCCGATCGTGCCTGCTGCCGGGTGCAGGAAGTGTCCCCCCCCCCCCCCCTCCTCTTTGCAGCGCGTCCCTGCCCCAGCTGGCTGGGCCGCAGCATGGCGCAAGCAAACATCCTCAGCACCGCGTTCAGCTTTGCTTTGTGATCAGCAACAAGATCAAATCCTATCTTTCAAGCAGCCCCTCCCCGTCTTTGGGCTGCAGGGGCATCGGGTCTTGAACCTCTATTCACATGCTCGCGTCTGTTATTGTTGCCAAGCTTCACGGCTGCTCCACCGAGAAAGCAAGACACCAGCTTGCTGCGCGCCGCCGCCTGCTGACCGGCCCCTCATGCCTCCTGCAGCCTGCGCATCGAGCTGCTGTCCGAGGCGGAGCAGGCTGCCACGCACCCGCGGGGCGCCGGGCCTTTTCGGCCGAAGCGGGTGGTGCATGTCGTCACCAGCAACTGGGTCACATTCAGCCGGCGGAACCGCAACCGCAAGCTGAGCGACCACACGGGCGAGGGCGTGCTCGGCGTCCACCCCACGCAGGCGCCCGGCCTGCCGGAGGTCTGCTGGCAGCCGGCCAACCTCTTCGCCGGCACGTCCCCCTCACTGCGCCGCCTGCTGCGTCGAGCGGGTCTGTGCGCGCATCGGGCTCAGCTGCGGCGGCAACGGCTGCAGGCGGCGATGCGGCTGTCTGCAACAGCACGCTGATGTCAAGGACGAACGATATCGGCCTCATGGAGGGTACCATCACCTTCCGGGAGGGGACTGACGAGCAGCCAGAGGGGCCACTGTTCGAAGTCAAGGTGCCTCCACCGCCCATCCCAGCCAGTTCGGTCCGGGTTGCCAGCGGCAGCTAAGATGGTGTGAATGGAGCTGCGTGCTGCTGCACACAGCCCCGCTCTCAAGCCTGAGCCCAGCCATGCGCGCTTGCAGACCGCACGCATCCAGCTGGAGCCAACCACTTACGCCTTTTGAAGCATCGGCGGACACCGCAGCTGGATTTTTTTTCAACCTGTTTGCCCTGCTTGAATTCGTGCTCATCAGTAATGGACTTGGCACCGGCGGTCATAACAGAAGCCAGCCTCATGGCGTGATGCTTCGCAGCATCGCCCGCTCTCATTACTGGGAGGCTGGTGCAGAGCCGTACCACAGTACAGGAGGTGTGCTGCAGGCCACCAGCCTTTCAACCCTGGGAAAGAGCATGTCCCGCGCTTTCCCATTTATTATTGTGCCCACCAGCCTGTCCTACATTTTGATCGTGATCGTCTTGATCGGCACTCAGATCTGCGCGGACCTGGACCATGGCGGAGCAAGACGCTTCTGCGCGAGCCGTGGGCATCCTGGACCTGGAGGATGCCTTGCTACGCAGAATTTATGGGTACGTAACGCAGCATGCGGATGTGTTCGCCCGGCCAGCCCGCGTCCAGGCTACTGGTTGAGCGCGGTGCCTAGCAGACACATATTTAACCCTTCTAGAGCGGCTTCAAGCGCTCGCCGCCGGCTTTACGCCCTATTTCCCTTTGGGGCATCAATGATGCAAGCTTTTTTCGGAGCTGCTCACCCAGCGAGGAAGCCACGCCGCGGCCACCTTGCCTCAGGCGCCATTCGTGTCTGCGAGCTGTGCTTTCAACTAGCTGCAAGGCTCTGCTATGCCGCGAAGGTTGCCACAAACGATGGCTCGGAGCATGCCCTTTCCGCAATCTGCTTGCTGGCCCCCATGATCGGGATTCAGGTCGGCAAATAAGCCTTTCTCATGCTCAAGATGCATGCGGCCACACATTTCCATCCAACAGTGCCGCTGCTGCGCAGGAGGCTGACCGCCGCTGAGGCAGCGACTGGCCAGGCCGTGCACCCCGAGTGGCGACGCGCACTCTCCGACAACCGCCTCTGGTGGCAGCTGTGCCAGGACGACTGGGGCCTGGGCGCCTGCACGGACGACGCGGACGCCGCTTTTGCGAGCGACTTTGACGCCGCTCACGACTACAGGCGCGCCTACGCCGGCTGGGGCCGGCGCTTCAGCGAGTTTCGGGACGTCAAGCCGCTGATCCGGCGCGCCGTCGGCGTCTGGCGCCGCCTGCACGCCTGGCTGGCGGCCAACAACCCGGCAGTGCTGCCCACGCTCAGGTGCGCATCGCCAGCTGCCCTGTCTGTCTGTTGATCTGCCAGTCAGTCAGGGCGCTGCCTGATGATTGGCGCTGCCTGGTCGCCCGACCCAGGTGGACCAGCGACGGCCCCGGGCTGGATGCCGTGGAGCGCAAGCTGCGCGTGCGGCTGCCGCCAGAGTTTCGAGCGCTGTACGCCGTGTTTGGCGGCCAGCAGCTGGTGTTCAACCGGCTGTGGGACGAGTACATGGCGGAGCTGCAGGACGATGTGGTCAGCATGCTCGACTTCCCGGCGGAGGAGGTCGAGGAGATGCCGCTGCACCGCTCCTCGCGCCTCGGCCTGCTGGGCGGGTGCGAGGGGGCCACAAGCGCCCGTCTGGCGCCTGCCTCGCCTGCCGGCTGCCGGGGCTGCTGCCCTGCCTCGGCAGGCCGCATGCGCCTCTGCGTGGCGGGCTCGCACTCTTCCATCTAGCCACACCTGATTTCCCCCACTTTGTTTGCGTTGCAGCTACGCATTCTGGAGCAAAGCGATGATTTCCAGTCTCTGGCCGCCGGCGCGCGCGCGTGACTGGACCCTGCGGCTCCGCCGCCGCGGCCTGCGGCGGGAGCTGGTGGCGTTCGCGGGCTCACCGCTGTGGAAGTACATCTGTGTCGACACAGCCACAGGCCGGATCGTGGCAAGCCTCCTCCTGATCCCTGCATCCAGTGACCCGGGCGGGTGGCATGGCGCCAAGCCTGTTTCCTGCACAGAAGCTGGGAGGGTGGCGGGGCTGCATGCAAGGCCGTGCGGGCCAGCACCTCTGCCTCTGCTCCTCGTGGCTGGCAGCAAGCACCCGCGCCGGTTGCGAGCCCGAGTCGGCTGACGGCCGTGCAAGCAGGGACTCGACTTGAAGCGGCGGCCGCTCCCGATGTGCCCGCACGGCGCGAACGTGCTGGACTGGCTGGAGGCGCTCGCTGACCGGCTGGAGGGGGGCGTGTTTGGCACGGTGCTGCAGCACAGCTCGCCGCCTGGCATCGTGCGCCTTCGCCCCTCCCACAGGGCTGCGTGGCCCGGCACTGTTTGTGGGTCAGACAGGGGAGTGGGCAGCATCGCTTGCCGTCTTCCGGGAGGAAGGCCCAAGAGCGATTCTACTCTCTAGCCAAAACGCGCTGCTCAGCACCGACGGAGACGACAGTTTCCCCTCCTCCTTCCCTCTCCATCCATGCAGCGGAAGTCCCCGGCCCCTCTCCCGCCGCGCCGCGAGCCGCAAGCAACCAGCCGTTCGGCCGGCATCGCAGCAGCTCCCTGAGCCGGCCGCTGCGGCCGCCCGCAGCTGGACGGCGTGCGGAGCGTGCGGTCGCTGTGCCTGCTGCCGCTGACGCCCGGCGCGGGCGCGGTGGAGCGCGTGGCCAACGGCGTGCGGATCGTGGCGACCACTGCCTGGGTCCCTGAGCTCTCTCAACAAGACGGCCGGGGACCCCGCCTTGTTTTACCATACCTACCGGTCGGCCGCCGCCACTCTCCTCTTCATCCCCCCCCCCCCCTCCTCCTGGCTTGGCAGCCCGAAGCTGCTGTGGCCGCTTCTCCGTACATCTCTCCACATCTCTCTTCATTCATTTTGTTCTGCGTTCCTGGCGCCTCTGCGCGGCCTCTCCTGCATGCGCCCATGCCGGCTGCACGTGTGCCGAGGGACTTGGCTCTTGCAGCCAAGCGGTGCTGAAAACTCCTCTGGCTGTAATCCTTCCTGACTGAGAACATGGGGCAGCTGCTGCCCTGCAGGCTGCACATCAGCCTGCTGTCGGAGGAGGAGCAGCGGGCAGCCCACCCGGCGGATGGCGGGCCGTTCGTCTTCAAGGCTGTGGTGCAGCTGCGGACCAGCTGCGCTTTCATGGCGTTCCCCGACGAGCCACGGCAATTTTCTGGTGAGAGGCAGGGCGTTGATGCATGGAAGCCAGGGCAGCGGCGCGGGCCGCCGGAAGAGGCGATTCTGTTTCCCGTGTTGCGCGCCGGTGAGCTACCAGACCCGCCTTCTGCTTCCTTGCCTGCACCCGTACCACGGTCAGCACGCCGACACGAAGGGTTTGAGCCAGACACGCGCGCTGCAGGCGGCGAGCCCTTTTTGCACCGCGGCGACGCCTGTTTCAGCACTAACAT
Organism: Trebouxiophyceae sp. KSI-1; assembly: GCA_003568905.1. Classification (NCBI taxonomy): domain Eukaryota; kingdom Viridiplantae; phylum Chlorophyta; class Trebouxiophyceae; species Trebouxiophyceae sp. KSI-1. The sequence continues at coordinate 11,771 of BHFV01000077.1, read as the reverse complement.
CGGGTACATGGGCAAACTGTACAGCTTTTGGGATGGAACCCAGCACCGGCACACTGGCATCTTTGAGGTCGAGGTGGGCCGCCCCCTCTGCCCTCCCTCCCCTTCCAGACCCGGCGGCTGCTGAGGCGGCGGCTTGGCGCTGCAGAGCCCAACATACAGACTGACTGTGCCGGCCTACGCCTTCTGAAGCTATAGCGGAAGCTGTGTGGGCGGGACTTGAGCACTGCGCCTGCAGCGGCCTGGTTCAGGCGCTGCAGCAGCTAGGGAGGAATGTGCTGTGACGCTAGCACTTCTAGAAGAAGTCGCCAGCACAGCTAAAGCAGAAGCCATGACACACTTGCACAGTTTGTCATGCCCTGCGGCTCAAAAGCAACAGCCGCCACTTGCATCGACAAAAGAAACGCTAGCTTGGAACTCTTTCATCCAAGTAGGAACGAAACTGGCTTTCAGAGCCTTCGCCAGCAGCGCCGCGAGCCGGTTCGCAATGGCGTCATCGCAAACTTACTTCACGCTGAACTCCGGGCACAAGATCCCCGCGCTGGGCCTGGGTGCGACAACTCACGTGCTTGATCTAATCGAAAGTGGTTGAATTCACGGCGCGGTTGCTTGCGCCTTATGTGTGTCTGCATGCGCATGCTGCTTGCGCATGCCGCGCGTGCGCTGTCTCGCTGTATTATCAAGGGAGGCCCTGAATTTCACTTCAGACATCTACAGGCATGGCCGCATGGCACTGCAGAGCTGCGAGTCACAAGCACCCGTTTCTCAGCTGTTGTTTGTCTACTTGTTGGCCCCTCAGCCTATGCAGGTCTGACGTTGAGGGGTTGAGTGCGCCGCAGGCACCTGGCGCACGACGCCTGACGATGCAGCAGCCGCGGCGGTCGAGAGTGCCATCAAGCAGGGCTACAGGTGCGCCTTTCTACTTGCTGCCCCCGCGACACAGACGCCTCCTCTGACTCCTGAACTCGAATCTTTTCTCAGGCACATCGACAGCGCAAAGGCCTATTCGAACGAGGGAGGGACTGGCAGGCGCGCTTCCACTGTCCGACTGCCCAAAATGCACACCAGCCCTGCGGTTTGCGGCCTCCTGACGGCTGCGCTCCGGGCAGGGGCATCGCCGCGGCCATCAAGGAAGGCGTGATCAAGCGCGAGGAGCTGTTTGTGACCACCAAGCTGTGGAACGACGCGCACGCCAAGGACGCCGTCGAGGCCGCCTGCCGGAAGAGCCTCAGTCTGCTGGGGCTCGACTACCTCGACCTCTACCTCGTGCACTGGTCAGACTCTCTGTCCTCCCTCATGCTTGACACAGGCTGCAGGGACACGTCAGTCGCAGCAACAGCCCGGCTCTAATGCGCACAACAGCATGTCAGCCGTGCCTGGCGCAGGCGCAGAGGCCGCCGCATGTCAGGCAGCATCAGACTGGCAAGCGGCGCAGCAGCCAGGAGGAGCACTGCCTTGTGAGCTCACAGCAGTGGCGGGCCGGCTGCAGGCCAGTGACCAACCAGCCGGGTGAGACGCTGACGCCGCCCTTCAAGGAGACGTGGCAGGCGATGGAGGGGCTGGTGGACGCCGGCCTGGTCAAGAGCATCGGTGCCGCCCGTCTCCCTCGCAAACAAGATGAAGAGTTTGTCGGTTGCGTGCCTCGCGCGGTGTGATTGGAGCTTGATATCTGGCATGCCTCGACTCCTGGAACATGGACGGGCCTGCAGGGTTGGTGCAGGGGGCCGTTTCCCCTGTCTTCCTGCCCTGCTGCGGGCTGCATGCAGTTCGTGTGCCTGCCGCTCTCTGCGCATCGGCTGCTTGTGCCTGTCTCCCCGCGCCCACGAGCTGCTGCTACTTCGCCTGCAGGCGTCAGCAACCTGACCGCCAAGAAGCTGCAGGAGGTGCTGGGCTACGCCCGCATCAAGCCTGCTGTCAACCAGGCACACCCCTCTTTCCCAAACGTGGCCAGCTGCCTGCTTTTGGCTCCTCAAAACAGGAGCATCCTGGACTGCAGGGACGCTGCAATAGGCTCACGATGAAGCATGCATGCCTGGCAGTGCTGGGGGCTCAGTAGGCTACCTGTTGCGGGTGCCTGCCGTGCCACATGACCCGCGGCTGAAGGACCTTTTTTGGCTGCCAGGTCGAGATCCATCCAGGCTTCCGGAACGAGAAGACGCTGGAGTTCTGCGAGCGACACGTGAGGCCTCTCAGAACTCCCCGGCCATGAGCACCTCCGCCAGCTCTGTCCCACTTGGAGCCCCTCCAAAAGCCATCAAGCTGCGAATGCAGCCAGGCTGCCAGGTGGCGCCGCTTGTTGAGTGCTGCCATCCCCTGCATGTGGTGCTGTCCAGCTGGGCACAGCCGGGCTCCCAACAGAGGCTGAAGCGCCTCATGCGTGTCACTGCTGCAGGGCATCCACGCCTCGGCTTACTCGCCGCTCGGCTCGATCGGCGCCACGCGCGACAGCGGGAAGCATGTGGTCGTGGACGACCCGGCCGTCAAGAAGGTGGCCGCTGAGACCGGGCAGACTCCCGCGCTGGCGCGCCCCCCGGGCCCTTCTGCCAGAATCTGGCAACACGTAAGGCTGACTGCAGCGGCTGAGCAGGGAACCTCTTTCATTTCCGCTGTGCAGGTGCTGCTGCGTTGGCTGCTGCAGAAGGGGCACTCCTTCCTGCCCAAGGCCAAGAGCCCGGAGCACATCGCCGACAACCTCAAGGTGTTCGACTTCAGCCTGTCCGACTCACAGATGCAGGCGCTCAGCGGCCTGAGCCACCAGGTGCCCGCTGCCCTCCCTGTGTCTTCCATCTTGACAGGCGCCCGCCGCGCTCTCTCACTCTCTGACACCACCCTGCATTGCCGCCGCAGAGCCGCACGTGCCCTGGCGAGATGTTCCTGAACGAGAAGGGCCCCTACCGCACGCTGGAGGAGCTGTGGGACGGCGAGGGCTACTGATCCGCCTGATGCTAAAAGCTTGCTTGCAGGCAGGCCAAGTCTATTTGTGTTTTCTTGCCAAGCGGCAGGCATCCTGGTGGGTCGCAGGGGGTCGAGAAGGTCATTGTGTGTTTTGACCTCCTTATGGGTCGGAGGGTTGTAGCGTTTGCTTTGAAATCTCTCATTCACTTGTGAAACAGCGCGTCATTCCGCAACAGTCATTCGCACTCGCACAGCCGCGTGTCGAAGAGAGTCGACGTGGAGAGGCAGCCTTCGTCGTCGCCCGCCGCCGCCAGCCGGCTCCCGCTGCGCTGTGACGCGACGTTCGAGGTCCGCAAGCCCCGCCCCATGCCTTATGCACTGCAAGGCAGTCGCCTTTTGACACACTCGCGCCTGCCAATCCCTGCGATTCACGCGCACATCGCGCCGCGCTGCTTGATCCTGCTCGAATTGAATTGTGCAACCAGCTCTGCACACCAGAGTTCAGGCCCATACTATCCTACATACGACTCATCATCGTATCTGCTTCTCCCCGCGTAATGTCGCCGCTTCGGCAACAGCACGATTCGGAGCGCAAGATCTGCGCGCAACCCCCGCCGCCCGCCGTAGTCGGTGGCGGAGGCGCACGCGACGCCACTCGCACCCCTGATTTGAAGCATTTCGAAACTTTTGCATGTATAAAGCGTATTCGGGGACCTTCCAAACCACCATCCCGCAATGCGAGATCGGCCAACAATGTCTGATTGTCGCATTGTGTGCGCGCAGATCGAGGCCATGAGGCCGTCGGCGAGGAGCGCGTCGACCTTCATGGGCACGCTTCTGGTCCTCCCCTTGCTGGCGCTGCTGAGCGGCAGCCCCGTGGCCTCGGCCGGGCGCGCGCTCTCGCAGGTCACGCACTTCTTCCAGCTGCCGACGTACCAAGTGCACACCATCGGTGCGCGCCTCCGGCCTTCTATCTTGACCCTCGCGGTAGCTCACCAGGCTCACTCCCTGTGCCATGTCGCTGAAAGCCGCCGCCGTGCGCCCGCAGACTTTGGCATCCCCGGCCTGGCGCTGCCGCCGCGCTACATCTTCCCCGGCCAGGAGCCGACCGACCGCGAGCGCGCCTTCGTCGCCAACATGACGGCCCTCTACCAGAGCGACAGCTTCATGAAGATGCCGTCCACCAGCACCGTCAACCCCATGTCGCCGCGGCCCGAGCACCCGCGGCCGCAGCTCCAGCGCGCCGGCCGCTGGGAGAGCCTGAACGGCCCCTGGCAGGTGCGCTGCTCTATCTCCATCAGCAACCAGCCCCCACACTAGCCGCCCAGCGGCATACAGCCGGCTTGCAGCTTTGTTCTGGCAGGCAGACTGGCCTTGCCACTGTCATCGCTGGCACTGACTCCTGGCGTTGTTGCGCTGCCCTGCAGTTTGACGTCGGCAAGGGCCTGCAGCCTCAGTTCGGCGTCGACCTGCCGCGCGACATCATCGTCCCCTTCAGCATCGAGTCGCCGCTGTCCGGCATCAACCTGCGCGGCCCCATGTACTCGGACATGCTCTACCGCCGCCTCGTCACGCCCACGCTGTTCCAGCCGGGCGAGCGCATGATCCTGCACGTCGACCGCGCCGACTGGAACGCCACCGTCTTTGTCAACGGGGTGCGGCCCTTGCTCCCTGCCTCGGCGGATGTTGCCGGACAGTGCTGCTTGCAGCTCCAGTCAGGCTCCTCTCGAGAAGTCTCAGGCTCCGTCAGCAGGGCCTGCTTGTCTCTGACACCTACTGACACCTTCAACCTGCTCTGCAGAAACTGATCGGCAGCCACCAGGGCGGCTACGATCGTTTCTCCTTCGACATCACCGACGCCGCCTTCGACCCGTCTCCTTTCAACAACAGCATCCAGGCGAACGAGATCGTCATCCTGGTCCGCCCCTCCTCCTTTGCCTCACCTCCCGCCTCGAGCTCCGCCACATGTTCAAGTGTCGGGTCGGTGCCTGCTGGCCAGCGAGCAGCGCCTCACAGCGTCCTGCTGCAATCTGGCGCAGGTGCACGACGACACCGAGTGGGCCGTCCATCCGCTGGGCAAGCAGCGCGCGGCCGGCACCGGCGGCATCCTCTACACCTCCACCTCGGGCATCTGGGGTGCGCCCCCCCCCCTCCCCCCCCCCCCTTACCCCAGCAGCACTTTCTCTGTTGTGACAGGCTGGCAGGTTAAACCACATGATTCAGAAACTCGCCAAAGCGGTGCATTCAAGACCAGCTGCGTTGCCAGCTGGTCAAGCTGACCTCCTCCTTTTGTGACACTGCTGAGGCGCGTCGCCTGCTGCTCGCCATGCAGGTGACGTCTGGCTGGAGTACGTTCCCGTGGCCCACCTGACGGACTTCTACGCACTCGCCGATGTCAGCGAAGGCGTCGTGCGCCTCATGACCAACGGGTCGGCGGCAGCCATTGGCCAGTCCTACGAGATGGCCATCTTCGACTGGGGCAACAACCTCGTCACCACGGCGGCAAGCTCCCCTGCCAGTCGCCTTGCTGCTGGCTGTCTTCGCCCCAGAGCATCGTCTGTTGCCCCAGAAGACACAGCGGCGGCTGAGTTGCGGCTGCACCCCCCTGCAGAGCGGCGTGGTGGGCCAGCCGCTGGACGTGCGCTTCCAGGTCAACTATTATTGGGACCCGGTCACCCCCTGCCTGTACAACGCCACCCTCTACTTCACCTCCCACTCTGGCAACATCGTCCAGGTCCGTTCCCCTGTCGGCAGCTCCCAGCGAGGCTGCGCGCGGCAAGCCGCCGCCTCCCAGCGAGGCTGCGCGCGGAGCTCACCGCCACCTGGCTGACGCCGCCTGCCGGCGGGCCGCAGATGGACGTCGTGGAGACCTACTTTGGCATGCGCCAGGTCTCCCTGCAGACCGACACCCTGGGCGGCAACCCGCGCCTGGCCATCAACGGCCGGTTCGAGTTCCACCTCGGCTTCCTGGACCAGGCGCGCTCCTGCCCTTCCCCCCCCCCCCCCGCGGGCCAGGACAGCAGGGCTGCGGTCAGCCTGGTGGCACTGAGGATGAGCCTGCTGCTCGCCCGGCTGCAGGGCTACGTGCCGGACGGCGTCCTCACCTACGCGAGCGACGCCGACATGCGCGCCGACCTGCAGTTCATGAAGGACCTGGGCGCCAACACCGTGCGCAAGCACATCAAGGCGCGCCCCCGGGTCCCCCCCCGGGACCCTCTCAAGCCCAGCCCGCCGCGCCCGCCCGCGCTGAGGCGGCGGGCCGGCGACGCAGGTGGAGAGCGACCGCTGGTACCTCTACGCCGCGCAGCTCGGCCTGTTCGTCTGGCAGGTGCGGCCGCCCCCTCCTGCGCTCGCTGCGCCCGCCGCCGCCAGCGCCTCCTCACTCGCCCCACCGCCGCAGGACATGCCCTCCGGCTGCGGCCTGGAGAACATGGGCCAGCAGGGCAACATGAGCTTCCTGAACGGGACGCCCTTTGGCTGGGACGTCCCGGACGACCACCCCGGCTGCTGGACCTCCCGCCGCCAGCTGAGCGACGCCGACAAGGCGCAGTGGCGCGCCGAGCTGGGCGAGATCGTGGCCGAGCACAACTACTCGCCGGCCATCGTCATGTACCAGGCGGCGCCCCATCCTTCCTGGCCCCTTTGCAGGCCATTCCTTGTCCACCTGTAATGTGGCTCACACACCTCCCCGCCCTGCAGGTCTTCAACGAGGCGTGGGGCCAGTTCGACACCGTCCCGGTCGTGCAGGAGGCCATGGCCAACCTGGACCCCGGCATGGCCGACGCGTCCGGCACCAGGACGCCCCACTACATGTGGAACGCGGCCTCCGGCTGGCAGGACTGGGAGGCGCGCGCCCTTCCCCTCTTGCCACCTGCTCGCCCTCCTGCCGCCGCCGGCACGGTCCCCATCCGGTCTGACTGACGACCCCCCGCCTGCCGCCCGCGCCCTGCAGGTGGGGAACATGTTCGACCTGCACCGCTACGCCGGCGACAAGGCCCACTTCACCGCGCCCATGCGCAACCCGGGCAACTCCTCGGCGCTGGCCGGCTACGCCCGCAGCCGCGCCGCCGTGCTGGGCGAGTTTGGCGGCGTCAAGTTCCCGTGAGTCCCCGCCACGGCCGCCCCACCCAGCCCCTCGCCCTGCCCGCAGCGCAGTGCCAGGAGAGGCCTGACCCCGCCCGCCCCCCCGGCTGCCGCAGCATCGAGGGCCACACGTGGGGCGACGAGGCCGTCATGCGCGCCAATAGCCAGCCGGCGGCCGCCGACCTGCCCTCGCTGCAGGCGCTGGTGCTGGACGAGCTGGCCTGGGTGGCGCAGATGGTCACCGACCCCGTCATCGGGCTGTCGGGCGCCATCTTCACGCAGCCGTGGGACGTCGAGTACGAGATCAACGGGCGCGCTCTCCCCTCCGACCTTCCCACCACAGCTCTGTTTTGCACCGCTGGCCCGCCTGACGGCTGCCTCTGCCCCCCCGCAGGCTGGCGACGTACGACCGCGCCGTGACCAAGATCGACGCCGGCCAGTGGCGCCAGGCCGCCGACAACGTCCTGCAGCAGGCGCAGCATGTGCCGTTCGGCTTGGACGGGCCGATCGCCCTGCCCGTCGCCGGCCGTTGAGCCGCCGTGCCTGGGCTGCGGGGCACACAGTTTTGCTTGGGCCCGCCCTCTTGCAGCTGGCCTGCCGCCGGGCGGCTCGTGTGACCCAGGCCCCCCCTGTCGCCCGTTACCCTGCATTGCGCTGCTGACACAAGCGTGACTGCTAGCTATTCGTGCTTGTGAAGGCCTGCTGGCTGCACGACCGTCTGTCTGAAAAGCAACGACAGAATGGCATAACGAGGCTCGGTGATCAGAAATAAATTTTGAGCCGGTGAAAAGTGCGCTGCGTCTGTGTGGCCGGCACGCAGTTGCCAGCGGTGGAAAATCGTTCTTGAGCGAGTTTGATGCTGCGAAAAGCGCCACTGCTAGAGCTGAAGGGACAAATGACCCGAAGGAGTGCTCGCGGCCACAAGCGGTCGAGGCGCGCGCGCGAAGCACTGCGCACTGCGGCCTTATCTGCGCCTCTAGAGCGCTCAGCTGTTGACAGCTGCGCGCCGCCTACCTGGCATTTCGCTTCCGCTTCCGGCGTGGTTCGCGCCTCCTGTCTCTCGGTGATAGAAGCACTAGCTGCGGTCGGCCTGCAGGCCAGCAACCTGCAGGCAAAGCGACCCGCAGGCCCAAAAGCGGCGCAATCCCAGTGGCGCATTTTGTTCTGGGCTGTCCCAGCTGCCGAGCCTCGGGGCGACGGCATGAATATCTCCGCGCTGTGGGCGACACTGACGGACGCAGTGTGCAGGCCTCCACGGTGCGCACGCAACTCCGCAGTGAGGATGCGGGGCCTGAATTCCCCTCCCTTCCCTCGCCCAGCCAAATTCCGGGCACAACAGACGCAGACTGCAGCAGTACCGCTTGGGTGTATATGTTGCTGTTGCGAGAAGGGGAGATGCTGCCAGACTGAGCCGCAGCTGGACACATGACCCGCCTGGCAGTAAGCACCTGCGCGCCAACCGCGACTGCAGGGACAAGTACCAGACAGGAGAGCTCGTGGGTGGTCGGCGCGGCCATTGCAGGCTTTCCGGCCAGACGATTGTGCGCGAGGACGTCGTCCTGGTGCGCCTTTGCCCACTTGCCGTGCGACTCTGCGCTGTTGCGGGCCGGCAGACAGGCCGGCGAGCGGCAGCAGGGTTAAGAACAACTTTGGTGGCTCTCCCTGGCACCAGGCTGCTCGCCATGTTCCGCACCTTGAGCACGCCCAGATGCCGCCCCTGCGCAGGTGAACAAGCGTGGGCAGAAGCTGCAGTGCAGCCACTACAAGCCGGCGGGGGCCACTCCAGGGCAGGCGCTGCCGGTGGTCGTCTACTGCCACTGCAACAGTGGCAGTCGGCGGGATGCCGAGGAGGCGTTCTACGTGCTGCTGCCGCACGGCATCACCGTCTTCTGCCTCGACTTTGCGGTCAGTGCTCCTTCTCCCCTGGCACTACATGCTCATATCTGAGCAGAGAGAACCTCGTACGGCACGGCTGCTGCCCAAATGGCAGGAGGGCCGGATGCCTGGGGAGGCCGTCCTCCCACGCAGGCCAGGCGGCCTTGAGCACACACCAGCCGCCGGGGACCGCTTCCTTCCAGCCCTGCAGCTGCCTTGCCTCTGGTCTCTGCGCACCACCCAGCCCCAGGCAGCGCTTGAGCAGCGCCCATGTCCGGCGCGAGTCCGCAAGGAAGCTGCGAGGAAGCTGCCCGCCCAAATCCGCAGGGCTCGGGCCTGTCGGACGGCGAGTGGGTGACGCTGGGCGCGCACGAGGTGGACGACCTCGAGGCGGCGGTGGCACACCTGCGGGCGGCCTCCCCCAGCAGCACGATCGGGCTTTGGGGCCGCTCCATGGGGGCGGTCACCGCGCTGCTCTACTCGGCACGCGACCCCTCCATCGCTGGCGTGGTGCGCGGGCCCCCCCTCATCCCAGCAGCCAGCCAGCTCTCTGCAGGAGCTGCGCGTGACACCGCTCGTGAGCGGCTGCTGGTGGCGGCGGGGGGCGCCCCCTTGCCTTTGGGCAGGCACCGGCCGGTTTCTCTAAACACACAGTCATCTTCGTTTGATGCCATGTCCTCGGATTGACCGGGGATGAACCATGTCTCTGCCACATGACGAGAGCATCTGGGCATGTGAGTCGTGTCGCGGCAGCAGCAGAGCCCATGGGCAGCAAGTACGCGGCGCCGTGCCTGCAGGTCATGGACTCCCCCTTTGCGCGGCTGACGGAGCTGATGGTGGAGCTGGTCGAGGAGCAGCGGCTGCCGATCCCGCGCCCCTTCATGCGCGTCGCGCTCAGCATGATGCGCCGCTCGGTCCGCAAACGGGCCGGCTTCGACATCGAGGCGGTCGCGCCGCTGGATGCGGTGCCGCGCTGCTTCATCCCGGCGCTGTTCGGTGCGCCCCCCGACGGCATCTCAACCGTCACATGCATCAGCATTTGGATCCAGGGAGGAGGTACTCTTGGGTGCGCCTCTGGCAGCATTGCAACCGTCACATTCACCAGCAGTTGATTTAGGATGGAGGCAGCTTTGGCTGAGGCTCATTGGTCAGTGGCGTGATCATCATCGCTGTCACCATCACCAATAAAAAACAACCTCTCTTCCGAAACATACATGGCCGTTCGGCAGCATGCAGCCGGCAGGCACGCGGGGCCCCGGCCTGCTTGTCGCCTGCAGCCTGTCAGCGCAAGCCCGCGACGTGCCTGGCAGGCCCTGCCTGGAGTGCGGCCTTGGGTTTGCTGGCTGACGCCCGGCCGCGGCAGAGATCCAGCCTCTCCCTGCTCGCTCCCGGCTGCCTCTGCACTCAAGCACACAACTCCACCCAGCACAAGCTGCCCCCGCGCCATGGTCCCTGTTTGTGCCACCAAATGCCGGCCGCGCCGTGCCAGAAGCCGCGTCATTTCCTATCCTGACGTTTGGCCATCTTCACCACCGGCCCCTGCCGAGGCCATTCGCCTGCCGCCCCCCTGCAGGCCACGCGACCGAGGACACGTTTGTCTGCCCCGCGCACTCGCGGCGGCTGCACGACGCGTACGCCGGCAGCGACAAGAGCCTGGTCACCTTCCGGGGGGACCACAACTCCGTGCGGCCGCAGTCCTTCTACTCGGCCGTCCTGCTATTCCTACACACGGCGCTGCGCTGCCCCGATCGGCTGCCGCCACCGCCGCCGTGCGCCCCCCCCCCGCCACCAGCCGGGGCTCGCGACTGCTGCCCCCTTCTGTCCCCGGCCGGCTGCATGCGGCAGTGGAGAGGCGCCATGCCTGGCTGCGAGACGGAGGCAGAGTCCCCCCTGGCGCGGAGGCAGGGAGCGCTGCACGTCTGGTCTGCGGCATTCTCGCCCCCGGTGCAAGCTGCCAGGTGCCATGCGCAGCCCGAGCACGGTCTCGCCGGCGGTCAGTTGACCGCGGCTGCGGGAGGAGCATGCTCGCGTGCTGGCCTGCCAGTCCGCTTCCGCCGCCGTCGGATGGGCCCATGACCGCTCGCAGCGGCTGAATTCCGCCGCACATGGCCCCCCTCCGCAGCAAGTCGGAGCAGCAGCACAGCCGCGCGCCGTCCAGCCTGGCCGGCGGCGTCGCGGGCTCGGAGGCGCCGCAGCAGCTGAGCCGGGCGGCCAGCAGCGCCGCGGGCGGGGCCGAGGCGCTGCAGCCGCCCGGGCGGGAGCTGGCGCCTCCGTGGGACCGCGAGGCCACGCGCAGCCGCGCGGAGCAGCAGCTGGCCAAGCTGCCGTGCGCGGCCGGGCCGGCGTTCAAACACAGGCGCGGCGCGCTGCCATCGGTGCTGCTGCGGGGCGCAGCCGCCTCGGCGGCTGACGTGCAGCATTACCAGGCTGCGGTGCATCTGGCGGGCTTACAAATACGTAAATACATAAAGTACTTAGCTCTTGCTTTGCTCGGCATGTGCGAAACGGAGTCAGGGGGGCGGAGCAGTGGCACCGCTTGTGCGGATGGAGGCAAGGCTGCAGCAGAGGGTGGCAGTCCCCGCCAGCCAGGGGGGCTGAAGCGGCTCGCCTGGGCTATGTCTGCAGGTCCGGCAGCGACGGCCTGCAGACGGCGAGCAGCGCCGCCGGCAGCCGCGGCAGCGCGTCCGAGCCGCACTGGCTCGACCTGGAGCCGCCGGCCGCCCACGAGCGCGCGCCCTGGCTGCAAGCGCCCGGCGGCAGCCCCGGTGCGCGGCCCCCGCCAGCCTGCCCCCGGCACTGCAGTCTGCCTGCTGGCGGCGGGCAACGCATCAAAACAGCGGCTGCACCAGCTTCAAGGAACCGTGAGCGCAACGCACAAAAACAGATGCCGGGAAGCGAGAGACGGCGGGGGGGGGGGGGGG
>BHFV01000076.1:7872-59867 GCA_003568905.1 Trebouxiophyceae sp. KSI-1 | reverse complement strand
TCCAAACCCTAAAATTCCCCCCAAGATGTCGCCGCCCCCCGTCGCCTCGCCTCGCCGCCGCTGCGCTGTTGCCGCGCCGTCCAGTCCGTAACTCCTGCACCATCCGTAACTGCCGCGCAGGAGGTCGACGGCGTCGCCTGCAAAGCTCTGCGGCGCGTCTTTGTCAGCGGCGAGGCGCTGCCGCCTACCAGCGTGGCCAAGTTCCTGGAGCTGCTGCCGCACGCGCAGCTGCACAACCTGTACGGGCCGACAGAGGCGACGGTGGACGTGACCGGTGCGTTACCTTCCTATGGGCGTTAGGGTTTTTGCTAGGAGTTACGGTACTGAAGAGGAAGAAAGGAAGCGATGATGGACGTGACTTGCACGTTTCCCTCCTGTGGGCGTTAGGTTTCTGGTAGGTTCAGAGCAAGGTCCGGGAAACACTAGAGGAAGATAGTGTTTTTCTCATCAGGTCCATGCCGCTGCATGACCCTGTAAGGACCGACGGAGGCGACCGTGGACGTCACCGGCCTGCGGTGGCCTCTGCAGGCGTCAGGGTTCGTGGAAGGGTTTAAGGTCCCTGAGAGGAATACAAGAGGCGGCCGTGAACGTCCCTCTGCTGTTGGCGAGATATGCCTGGGGTGCGGCTTGGAGATGGGGTGTAGAAAATCAGGGTTTCTGGTTTAGGGCTAGGGTTTTCCGGTCCTGGGGGGATGGTCGGCGAGGAAATTCTGACGAGGAGCGAGCGTGTGGCTCAATGAGGTTGCGGCTGCGCTGCTTGTGAGGGCCGACTTTAGGGCTTAGGGTTCAGGGGCCGTAGACACGACCGGTGTGAGGTCGCGCCGCACCGGGGGACTGCTCACAAAATAGGGTATCGGAAAGGGTCTACGGCTTTGGCTGGGCCAAACCTGTGTGGCAGCAGATGGAGGTGTCTTTTCTATTCCCCCTCGGAATAACATCCCACCGAGGGGGGGGGGGGTGGGGCTGTCTTTCCGTTGCAGTCTTTCTGACGGCTCCAGGGTCGAGGCTGAACCCTAAATTCGATCCGTGCGACCCTGTAGGGTACGACGTGCGCCTGCACAAGGGCCGCGCGACCGTCCCCATTGGCTACCCGATCGCCAATGTCAAGATGTATGTGCTGGACGCGCAGCTGCGGCCGCTGCCGGTTGGAGTGCCAGGCAAATTCTTCCTTTTCAATTTCGAAATAAATTATTTGCATTCAAATTCTCAATGGAACGCTTTCCAAACGCCCCACAAGCAACCTGTTCAGCAGCCGGACTCTTTTTCCAGCGGCTGCCAGCGGCGGCCACCCTGGCTTTGAACCCTGATGTCCAAACCCTAAAATAAGCAGTATATTTAAGTAAAATATCTACTCGGGCTCGTACTCAAATACAATCCTCGAGTCCCCCCCCCCCCCCCCCCCCTCCCCCGACCGCGCGGGCGCATGCATTACACGGTCTCAGGCTTCAGCACTGCCTTGTTGTGAAAAAAGCTGCAAGCGAACCTGGCGCAGGCGCAAATTGATTCCCTTGTCGATAAACACAGCATGGAAGGGAAACCACCGCTTGCCTCGCGATCTCCGAGGAAACGCAGTCATGCGCATGACAAGGGGGAGATCTGGCCCCCTCTCTGCCCGGCCCTGCGGGACTCGCCTCGGAGTACTTCTGCTCCAGCGAGCTCGCCGGCGCAGCCGCCGCCTCCTCGTCGGCGTCCGCCCCAAAGCAGGAGAAACGCCCGGGCCGGCCGCCGCGCGAGCGCATGCTGCCGCCCTCGCGGCCGCCCAGCTGCAGCTGCAGCGGGCCGCAGGACAGCCGGTGGCTGCGGCTGCCCGGCTGCGGCGCACACACAGAAACAGTCTCAGCACACACGCCTGTCCTCTGCGCGCAGGCGGCTGACGAGGACGCCCTGTCATTCCCATGGGAAGGTGCTTCTCCAAGACCGACAAATGGATGGTCATCTTATCTTAATCTCATCCCCTTAGATCCAAGGATTCAGACGGTCAAAACCTGGAAATGGGCTCCCCACAAGCAGGGCGAGACAGACGGCCGGCTGGCTTTGCCCCTTTCCTCCCACGCCGACGGCCCCTGGTCATGCTCAAGAGGGGCGCGCCGGCTGAGTCGGCACGCCGGCTGCATCGACAGTGACAACCCGCGGCGCGTCGCCTCCGCCCAGCCGCGCCTGGAAGCGCTGCAGGAACCGGATGCGTTCGTACAGCGCCAAGTTGTCCGCCTGCAGCGCCGCCGCCCGGCCCTCCGCGGCCTGCAGGCCGGAGCGGCGCTCGTCCAGCTGCCGCTCCAGCTCCTCCGCGCTGCGGGCGTAGCCGGTGGGGGCTCAGAGGGGACATGCAGAAGATGGGGGCTGTGGGGATGGCTGGGTTATGTCGCCAGGAAATCATGGCAGGAGCTTTTTGTCGGTAGTGAACGGTGGTAAGGCAGCTGCTGCTCTGGATTCTGAGTCGGCAACCATATCAAGTCTGGCTCACTGCTACAGCGGGGCACGCACATCCCAATGCACCACCGCCTTCTGGCCGTCTGCCCGGCCAAGACTTACTGAGCTTCTGGAGAGGGACGCGGCCCTCTGCGCTAATACTGGCTGGCCCGGGCAGAGGCCAAGGTCAAGCTGGCGAGAAGAAGCTTGGGGGACGTGCAGCCAGCGGCCAGCAGCAGTGTGCAGCCAAAGTGGCAGCATGTGGCCTGTTGCAGCGCGGTGGCCATGCCTGGCTCCCTTGTCAGCGCCCCCCCCCCCCCTTTCCTTTGGATGCAGCTGTGCCCGCACCGCTGCCGGAAGCGCTCCCGCTGGGCGGCCACGATCTGCAGCATGCCGCCCTCGTCACCGCCGGCGCGCTCTCCGGCGGCCGCAGCGTCCTGCGAGCTGCACACGCGAACACGGCATTTAGGGTGACCCTTGAGTGTAGCTTAAACGCATAGCAAGAAGCTTGGTAGGGACGGCGGGCTTCAGCTGGTGTCACGGTGGGAGGTTCGGGGGCGGCCCGGCACCCTCGCCCTCGCAGAACGTTTCTGGGACAGCCTTGCAGGAGGCAGGGGGCACCCCCACCTGGCCAGCAGGTCCTGCTCCAGCCGCGCAACCACGGCGTCCCTCTCCTTTGCAGCCGCCGACGCCTCTGCCAGCCGCTCCGCTGCGGCCGCCGCCTGCGCCTCGCCCGCCTCCGCCCGCTGCCGCAGGGCCGTGTTCTCGCCCACCAGCCGCCGGTTGCGGGCCTGCGAGCAGGCACCGCGGCTCGGCAACGCCGCTCAGACACCGCCGCGGTAGCTGTGCACGCTTGAGCCTGGCGCCGCCGCTACTGCGATCCCCTCACGGCGCCTGAGCTCTTTTGGGTACTGCCGGCTCACGAGGCTCTTTTGGGTTCAGGAATTCAGGGCTTGGTGGCTCTTCCTCTGGGTAGAATCTGTAAAATTTCTTGGGTGATTCATCGATCATTCGCTCAGGAGTGTCTGCACACAATCGACCAGGACCTGGCGCCCCAAAGTGGCGGGTGGGCTCATGCGTTCAGGTGCGGCGGCGGGCCTGCAGCGAGGCGAGCAGCGCGGCCGCGGGGCTGCCGGGCGGCGGCCCCGCCTCAGCCTCCTCATCTGCCGCAAGCGTCCCGTCCAGCAGCGCCTCGGCCGCCTGCAGCCGCTCGTGCAGTGCGGCGCCCTGCTCCCGCGACAGCCGGCCGTCCACCTCTCCCTGCGCACACGTGCGGCAGTCATGACACTGCCATCCCGGCTGCGGGGCGACTTGCCAAGCCAGCACAGGGCAAAACAGTGCGGTGCTGTAGATGAGAGTTGCCAGCCAGCCGCTCTGGCAGCAGCCTTGCAAGCAGGCCGCCAGATCGGCTCGGCCGCAAGGCAGCTGCTTACGCCTAGAGTGCCCTGATCATCCCTGAAGCTGAAACATGCCTGCAGCTGCGAGACTTGCTCCTCGGCCGCCTGCAGGCGGCCCGCCAGCGCCTCCGCCCGCTGCGCAGCCTCCTGCTGCGCAGCCTGCAAGCAGCCAGCAGCCAGCGTTTTGGCATCATGGAAGCGTTTTCTGCTATTCTTGCGACAGGCTGGCGGGGGCCGCGCCTGCGTCCGCTCCAGCTCGGCAGTCAGCCTCTGCGCCTCCAGAGCCGCGGCATCAGAGCCCTGCCGCTGCGGGCTGGCTGCGGCGGCGGCCTGCTGGGCGGTTGCTTCCCGCAGCTTGGCAGCCGTCCGCGCCAGCTCATGCTCCAGCTCCCTGCCGCAGACGGCTGTCTCAGCTGCTGCTTACCCTCAAGCAGCCAGCGGCCAAGCAGGCGGGCAGGCAGGGGCCAGGCCAGGCGGAGGCGGCGCCCATCAAGGGTGCTCCCCCGCTGCTGAGCGCAAGTGTTTGCACATCCCCCTTCCCATCCGGCTTCCCCTCATCGGAGGTCCAGGGAGGATTAGGCAGCAGGCGGGAGGGCGCGTGCCTCGTGCGCAGCAGCGCGGCCTCATGCTCGCGGGCGGCCAGCTCGGCATCCGCCTGCTCGGCGGTGGCGGCTGCGTCGCGGCTGCTGCGGCACTCGAACAGCTCGTTCTGCACGCGCTGGTGCTCCGCCTGCGGGCGGGGCGGGGACTGGGTATGTGACTGGGGCTGGCCTGTGAAGCCGCAGGGGCTGCCGGAGAAGGCCAGGAGCTTGCGGTCTGACTGCCACAGCAGCAGACGCACGGGAAACGCAGTTACTCCAGCTCCAGGTGCACAGCTTGCGGAGTGAAGTGGGAAGTGAGGCTGGGAGGCTCGCCTGCAGCCCGGTCAGCGCTGTACGCGCCTGCTCCAGCTCCTGCGCCTGGCGACCGCAGCGGAACTGGAGGTCGCCCTGCGCGGCCGCCTCGGCCTGCAGCCGGGCAACCTTCTCGCGCTCCGCCTCGAGCTGCGCCGCCAGCTCGGCTCGCGCGGCCTCGGCAGCTTGCACCTGCCGCAGCGCACAGCCGTCAGCTCACAAAACCGGCAAGCGCGCGCAGCCCACCATTGAGGCAGGTGCAGGCTAGTGGGGGGCCGGAGGGACCTGGCTGACGACTGTGACGGCGGTGCTGGCCTCCTTTTCGGCGGCAGCGGTGTCCTTTTGCAGGCGCAGCTTCTCCTTCTGCAGCTCTGCGCAGGAGCAGGGCGCCCACCTCAGGCCTGCTGCCCTAAGGGGGCACTGCCGCGTGGGGGCAGGCCGCAGCCGTGCCTTTGATCGTCTCCTGCGCGCTCAGGCCTTCACAGAGGTACGGCACGACGTCAGGAGCGCCCAGCAGCAGGGTGCACAGCTGGGACAGCGCCTCCTCGGCCTCTTCAGCGCGCCTGCAAACTTGCCAGCGTCACTCCCACCTCCTGCTCTCCTCACGGCCTAAGCAGTCCGTTAAGAGAGGCACGCACCGAATCAGGCTGGGCGCAGACCGGTCCCTGCTCCTCTTCTCCGCAGCAATGCGCTCGAGCTGTCGCCTGAACTCCTCCTTTTTGCCCTGCGGCAAGGCAGCGTGGGCTGTCAGCGTCTGGCGGGGCGTGCAAGCCGAGCGACCGTGGGGCGCTGAGCACAGTCACTCACCGCAAGATCGTGCAGACGCCAAAAGCTGATGGCCTGCGGCGCCTGGCTCCAATCTGCGGGACATTCCGATCCGAAGAGGTCGAGTTCTGGATGCATGGCAAGCAAGTTGTGAAGAAAAAACGATGGTAATTGGTGCACGCAGCACATGTGCAGGTGCACACAGCACATCACAGTAAGCTGTGCGTGACATTGAAGCGGCCAAGAGAACAAATAGGCGACCTGCGGGCTGCACGGCCGTCGATGGTGCATCCTGAGCCGGGTACTCCTCCAGCGCGGCAGCCGCGGCCTCCCGAACTTGCTCAACCACGCTCTTCTCGATACCATCCAACACACCATTGAGCGCCTTGTCAAAGAAGCTCATCGCGGGCTACACTGCGATGCCCGCTGAGCTGCTGCTCAACTGATTAAGCCTGGACCAGTGAGATGGATGCTCACGCGCTCAGTGCTGAGCGAAGGAGATCATGCTCTGTCCGCTGCATGTCTTCAGAACGTTGAAGGGCTTCAGAGTGAATGGCCGGTCATGTGATCAATGCAGGCAGATGGCTGCCAGCAGCCGGTTCCAAAGGTACACATTCATACACTGGCCCGCAGCTTCGACAGGGTGGCAGATCAGCCCACAGTGACCGCCGCTGTTTCCCGCATAGCCTTCCGCCAGGCTCTCTCGATGCCATCAAGGTGCGCCAGGCCCACCACACCCACCACCTTGCCCCGCTGCTGCAGCAGCGCGCGTGCCAGGATCTGCATACCAGGCAACCTCAGCGGAGCTACCCTGCTGCTTGCACCTGCGCCGCAGGGCACCACTGCCCCTCCAAGAACCGGTCTCCTGCTCATGCAAAGCCTGTCACCTACACCCACAAAAAGGAGACAAAAGAAGCTAACCTCGTCGCGCTCATCGACCAGCGCCTTGGCAACTTCTGGGTTCACGCTGCGCAGTAGGCCTGACGATTGGCTGACCCCCTCCCTTGTCTTAAGGTGCTCAACCTACCCAACAGAATCAATGTCAGCCGCCACTCTATTTCAGCAGAAGCCTGCCATGCCTTGCCTTGGGGGAAGGCTGCACCATGTCTTCCAAGCTGCTGAAGGGGTTGGAAAATAGGGCGGATGATTGCACCATCAGGCGAAAGAAGTCCTGCAGGCGCACGTGCTGAGAGACGCGCTGCACGGTGATGTGCTGCTCGCGGTCACCGCACACGATGGCGGCGCCTGCGTGGGCAGCGCAAAGCCCCTGATCTCTATGCTGCGACCTCGGGGTCAGGAGCTGTGACTTCTCACGGATAAAGCAGGCGCACCAATTCGCTCGGCCTCCTCAATACCTGCCTTAAACTCACCACCAGGCTCCAGACCGACTGCCCCCAGCAAAGCATACATGCCTGCAAGTGCCAAGAAGGTCTCAGAGGCTGCAAATCGCATGCATGGAGTGCGGCTGCCTCAGATTAGACGGAGCATTACCTCCTAAGCCAGCACCCAGCAGCTTGCTTTGCATATTTCCCGGCATCCCCAGCTGGCTGAGCACAGTCTGCACACGGATCCAGCGGCAGGGTCACTTGCTGGTCACCTCCTCTAATTCCGCAGCTGCCAGTACTGCGACACGAAAAAAGCCCTGGACATGCCTTCAGGAAGCCGGGTGCCTCGTTGTCATTGCCGCGCAGCTTCTGCAAACGTGCCTGGCACAGCTCTAGCACAACGGCGTTTGGCTGCACCGCACGGACCATATCGCGCACTTCAGCAGCGCTCTTGGCTGACACGTGTGCGGTGCCGATGACATACACCTGTGACCCAGCTCCTCGAGGTCAGCTCCTCTGCCCGCAGCCAGCCCTGGCAGCAGCAGAGGCTCAGAGTGGCGGCTGACCTCGGCGCCGCTCCGCAAATTGCGCAGCAGCGAGGCTGTACCAGATAGGTGCGTCACGCTGGCATCGCCAGCAGTTTTGCAGCACTGCTGCGTTGACGCATGGCTGTTCAGCAGCAGGAATCAGGATTCAGGCATGTGATGATACCTAATCAGGATTCAGGCATGTGATGCTACCAGATGGCTGATGTCTCACCTGTCTGGCCAGCTGCACGAGCAGCGGCTGCCAGCCCACGGCCATGCGCCCTGAGCGGTGCATGCCTTTGGCGGATTGTCGGCCCACGACCGTTGGCGGATTGTCGGCCACGACCGGAAGCCCAATGCGAGCCGCGTTGAGAACGACAATGACGGCAAGCTGGAAGGAGTCCGAAGGATTGGGAGTCGGTGTGCGTTTTAGCTTTTAGCATCCTCCAGCCTGTGCACCGCCAGCCGTGAAGAGACTCCTTTCTTTTGATTAAGCTCGCAGCCGATAGTGAGGCAGGCCATACTTTCATTGCATTCATGCCGTGCAGCCCCGGCTGAGCGCCGCCTGCCGAGCAGGAGCGCCATGGGCGCGCCGGCGCACACCTGTGGGCGGTTTGCCTCCCGCTGTCCGGCTGCCGTGAGGCTGCCACAGCTACACTCGACTGTGGGGTATCGCTGGCAAAGTGTCTCTCGGCTGCCGACTCGGCCATGCCGTCCCGCGCCGCTCAGCCGACACATTTTCCGGCACTGCTTGCCGCACACGGCAGGGAAGGCGTCTTCACCTGGTTATGCGGATGCCACTGACCCGCTGGTGGCGAGCGCACATGTGAGGCGCTCTCGCTGCTTTCGATTGCTCGTGTCGATGCAGCCTGCATGACATAGGCCGATGTGACCCTTGAACTCCACCACAGGCACCCCGGCCGCGCGCCATCGGGGAGGAGCAGCCACAGGCTTCCACCTCCGACAGGCACGCGCCCAGCCCAGCATGTTTTGAGCCTAGCTGGCAAGGGCTGCCCGACAGCCTTCTGACCTGCTCGCCGCCTGCCGCAGGCGCGACCGCGAGGAGTACGAGCGGCTGATGGCGGACCCGGCCATGGTCAGTCGCTGTCGACTCAATCCTCGCCTGCCGAGTCCTGCCAAGCCCAGGCCGCCGCCGCCGCTCACATTTTCCCGTGCAGGCGCGGGGTATGGCGCTGCTGCCGTTCGCGGCCATCACCGTTGGCTCACGCGTGCTCGACTGGAAGGACCTGACCTTCAAGAAGCTGCTGTACGCGTGGAAGCGGTTCACAGACACTGCCAACTTTGGCGAGATCCTGCCGCCGGTCGGCAGCCAGCAGCTGTCATACGCCAAGTGCCTGGAGCTGCTGACCAAGCGGCGGATCAAACGCATCATCCTGCTGGACAACGCGACCGCCGCCATCATAGAGGTGACACCATGGAGCTTCCTGTCTCCTTCCCGCTCGTGTCCAGCCGCAGGGGCCGCAAGTTGTCTGCCGCTCCTGCACCCAAACGGCTGCCCAACTTGCAGCGCCGCACTGAGCTGTGCGTGCCGGGCCCGCAGCTGCCGGTGGAGGGCTACGCCGCGTCCTTCCGCATGCCGCTCACCTCCGACCGAGTCGACGAGTCGTGCGCCTCCCCTTCCCCCTTTTCCAGGGGCCACCTCGCAGCCGCCGCCCAGCCCCTCCTGCCATCCGGCGGGGGCCCTGCCCCCATGCCCAAGCCCGCTCCCAAACGTGGCAGCGAAACTCCGGGGCGCCGGAATCCGCAAGCACCTGAAAGCCGGGCGCCCCGCCTGCGCGCCCTCGCAGGCTCAAGTTCCAGGGCGCGCCGACGGACGAGTGGGAGATGGAGAAGGTGCGGTACTACGTGGAGCTGCCGGGCGACCTGTACGAGGACGGCCACTTCATGGACCTGGTCAAGCGGGCGATGGGGCCGCTGCGCGACGAGGAGGGGCGCGTGCTGCAGCAGGACCTGCTGCAGGCGGACCAGTGCTACCTGGAGCTGCAGGTCATCGACCCGAGCGAGGCGTACGCCGCCCGCCCCTCCCAAACCCCCTCCGCTGCCGCCCCGCGCAGCAGGCGGTCAACCCATGAGTCTTAATGCACCCTGCAAGAGGCGCATCCGAATGGCCTCGCGTCGCCGTTCACCAGCTCAATCATGATGCGCACTGCCTGTCTGGCATATGGGTTCAGATAGAAGCACTTTAGAAAGGAATGCGATCAACCGTGGATGTTTGAAGAACGCGTCATTCGAATACTGCGTGGGCAGCAGTTGTGGCCTGATGCGCAGGCCGCGGCAGCGAGCGGCCGGGATCGCGAGGCGATGTGGCGGCAGGGCAGTGGGGGGCTCCTGCCGATTGTGCACAATCCAGCCGGAGGGACCCGTTCCCAAGTTGCTGTGGCCGCGGCTCATGCGCATGCGGCCTGCCGCCCGCAGGAACGTGGTGCTGGGCACCTTGCAGGGCCAGCTGTTCCCGATCGCGGCGCTCATCGCGCTGCGTTTCCTGGTCGTCATCGGCACCTGGGTGCTCTCCTTCTTCGACCGCGAGAAGACCGAAAAGGAGGTCCGCACCCGTGCCCCCGGCCGCTGCTCAGTGACTGCCCACTTGCTGCCTTCGAGAACACCCCGCACCTTCGTGCCACTCCCCGGCGCGCCAGCAGCTGCCGCTCGCAGACCGCGCTGTCAGCAGCTGACACTCGGCCCTCCCCCCTTCCCTTCCCACACACAGCACTAGCAACTGCTCGCAGCCGCCCAGCGCCCGCCCAGCTATGCCCATGCTGCCTGACGTCTCCCTCGTTCATCTCTTCCTCGTCTGGCGTGAGATCTCGACCGAGATGCAATGTACAGGAACCCAACGCCAAACCCTAACGTCAAGCCCTGACGCAAGCCACGCAGGACCTGATCGACGAGTACAGCAAGTTCCGCGGCACGCTGTACAACGTCGAGGGCGGCAGCTCGGGCACGGGGGTGTCTTACCGCGACGTGGCCGGCGTGGAGCACGCGCTGGAGCTGGTGCAGGAGACGATCCGCATGCTGCTCGGCGACGAGCGCTACACGGACATGGGCGCGCGCGTGCCGAGGGTGCGCTGTCCGGGGGCCGGGCGGGAGGGCGCTGCAAAGCTCGGCCGTTTTTTGACAGGGTGTCGGCTGGCCGCCAGCCTGGCGCTGCCGGCGGCTGCGTTTGCATGCATTGCGTGCGGCCCGCGGCCATGCAGCAGCCGCATCGTTTCCCCTTGCCTCGCTGCGAAGCGCTAAGGCTGCCCCTTTTCAGGACTGGAAGGGGATTGTGGGTGATTCTTTATCCTGAATCAGGAGGTCCGGGGGCGGCAGGGCATCCTGATGGAGGGCCCGCCTGGCACCGGCAAGACCTTCCTGGCCAAGGCGATGGCCGGCGAGTCGGGGCTGCCCTTCATCAGCACCAACGGCAGCGAGTTCGTCGAGATGTTTGAGGGCGTCGCCGCCTCGCGCGTGCGCGACCTCTTCAAGACGGCGCGCCGCATCTCGCCCTGCATCGTCTTCATAGGCGCGTCCCCTTTCCCCCCTCTGGAACACTGCCGCTGAGCCGACGGCAACTGCCGGTCTGCCCCCATCCGAAGCTCTGACCCTCTAACCTTGGTTCAATCTCTAAATCAACCGAAAAATTCTTGCAGATGAGATCGACGCGATCGGCATGGCGCGCGATGACTCGGGCCTCGGCGGCTCGTCCGAGCGCGAGAGTGGGCTGATGCAGATCCTGTACGAGATGGACGGCTTCAGCCGCGACGACAAGGCGCGAGTCTTTCCCTTTGGTGGATGTGGACATGCACCTGCCCCCTTCGTGGCAGCCTCTAGTCTCGCCGCATGTGCCGGCATTTGAACGTGTGTGCTACCTGGCTGAGACCAAGCCAGGCAGCGAGCGCATGCTGCTGTGAGCGTGAGCTGCTGCTGTGCCGTCTCCAATCGTGGCAGTCACATGTAACTGCTGCCGTGTAACTGCCGCAGGTGCTGGTCATCGGAGCGACCAACCGCAAGAACGACCTGGACGACGCGCTGCTGCGCCCCGGCCGCTTTGACCGCTTCGTGCACATGGGGCTGCCCGCGACCGAGCAGCGCTTCAAGATCCTGCAGGCGCGACCCGCCCGCCTCCCGCCCTGCCGGCAGCAGCAGCGGCTTCCCGCGACAGCCCTGCAGGAGGCCGGCCTGGAAAGCTGTCCCCAGTCGCCAAAAAGAGGGACACTGCAACGAAGCGGGGTGGCTGAGGCTGAGCTGTGAGTCGCGCGGCTGCTTGCCAGGTGCACGCCCGCGAAAAGCCCATCAGCCGCGCCGGCGACGCGCTGCACGCGGAGGATGCGCTGCTGCACCGCACGGCCGAGCTGACGATCGGGTACAGCGGGGCGGAGCTGGCCAACCTGCTGAACGAGGCCGCCATCCTCATGGTGCCGCCCTCCTCCTCGCGCCGCTCTAAAAGCACTCCCAACAGCTGCCCGCAAGCGAGCACAGCCTAGGGTTGCCTGGGACCGGCGTGGAACGGCTGCGCTGCCGCAGCAGGCAGAGTGCGCACCTTTGCCGGCTGCGGCTTGCGCAGCATCGGCTGACTCTGCCCCCTTGCTTCGCTTCTGGCTGCACAAGACTGCACGCCGCGAGTGCCTGTTGTCGCGCTGACCCAGCTGCTAACAGTGGCGGCTGCTCCTGCTCCCGCAGGTGCGGAAGGACATGCGGGAGATTGACATGGGCCTGATCCGGGAGGTCATGGACAAGAAGGTTATGGGCCTGGCGGGCAACCCGCTGCCCGACTCGACCGCCAAGCGGCGCCTCGCGCTCGTCACGGCCGCCCGCGCAGCCGTCATCTGCCTCACGCCGGGCATGCCGCCGCTGCAGCGGATGAGCATTGTGCCGCGCGGCGACAACCTCACGCGCACCCTGTTCATGCCGCAGGTGATTGCCAATGCTCGCTCTCTCCCGCTTTTTCTTGGCCCTCGTCAAGCAACGACTGCCCGATCAGCACTTTCTGTCAAATATTGCACACTCTGCACTGCTGCCGCGCGATGTGAAGCGACCTGCGGCTGCCGCTGCAGGACGCCGGCACGCTGCCGCGGCTGTCGCTGCCCGGCAAGCGGAACGCGGTCGAGATCAAGGAGCCGCTGTCACCGTACGAGCTTCTTACCGGGCTGCTGGTGCCACTGTACGCGGCGCGTGCGGCCGAGGAGGCCTATTTCGGGCGCGGTGGCGCGACGCTGGGCACCGCGCGCGAGGTCCGCACGCCGCCGCTGGCAGGATCGCGCCTTGGGCTCTAGCGAAAACAGCATTGAACTCGCGTGGCGCCGCGGTCGCAGGTGGCGCAGGCGGGCGTGCTGGCGGCATACCTGGTCGTCAAGTCGACGCTCTTCCCGGCCTACCGCCGGACGCCGTTGTCGCGCACGATCATGATCGGCGGGAGCGAGGACGTCACGACCGACCGCCTGGTCCCTCAGAATGAGCGGTACATCGTCGCGCTGCAGCGTGCGGCGCACGCGCGCGCGCTGCGACTGGTCGCGGAGCGGCGGCCGGCGATTGAGGCGATCGCGGACGAGATGTGCGCGAGCGGCGACATGATCCTGGGCCACCGCATCCTGGAAATCATCGACGAGCAGCCAGTCATCGATGTCGACGCCCTGACGCGCTCGGAGGCGCGCAGCTCCCAGCCTTCCTAGCGCTGCCACTGTCTGCTAGTCTGTCGCTTGCTGAGGCAGGTGCACGGCCCTGCAGGAGGGCCAGTCAGGCGCAGCTGTCTTTGCCGCCAGCGCCGGCCGCAGCGGGGCCGTCAGCTTTGCCTCCCGTCTTTCACAGCCTGTCACTGCCGCAGCGCCGCCCACGGCTGCCCCCAGCGCCAGCTTTGGTAGCGCCGGCGCCGGCAGAAGCGGCCAGGCGACCTTTAGTGGCGGCGGCAGCAGCCTGAGCGCCATCGACCCAGAAGCGATGCGGGCAGCGCTGGAGGTTGTGGTCGGCACTGCCGACCTGTCTGCCCTGGAGGCTGTCGGCTTTGGCCAGGACCGTGTGGAGGAGGCGAGCCTCTCCTCATGTCCCTTCCTCCGTGAACGTCATGGCAAGCACAAAGATGCTGAGAGGACGCCTGCCTGCTGCAGACGCGGGCCCTCCTGGAGCACGACGATTGGCTGCAGAGGCTGCGGGCAGTGCGCAAGTATGCGCGCGAGGCTGGCCCAGAGGCGGAATTCCCGCAGCCACCGCCTGCCGTGCCCAACTATCCCGGCAACCTGCTGGACAGCTGGGTGGAGCCGCGCGACCGGGAACCCATCGTTGCCTGAGAATCTAAACAGCAGTGTCCGCGTCTGGAGGCGCATTTCGAGGGCCTCCTGACCCCTTGGAACGAATGAAGGCTGGCTTTTTAACCTGTCAAAGGAAACGATTGCTGGCAACAGCGGGCAATGAAAAAGCCCTGTGGCCGGGGCTCTCTAGGATCCGGTCAAAGGGCTGTAACACTAGGCAATGTGGCAACTCAACGGTCTCTGCTCCTATGCCTCCGCATCAACCATAATCGCTGAAATCGCAGCAGAAACACTACGCTGTCACAGGCTCTGCGGCAGCTCTGTTGAGCATCCACTGCAGCTACAGGCAGTACTGCGCCCCTCACGCCAGCTGCTGATGCTCCTCCTGCCGCGTCTTCTTGGCCAGGCTGATCACGGCCTGGATGCTGGCAAAGAGATGCGAGTGCACCAGCAGCTCGCGGCCGAGCTTGAGAGCACGCGCCTCGCACGCGGCCCTGCAGCCGCCGCACATGGGCAATGAGCGCAGCGCCACTAAGCTGGTGTCGTTCTGCATAGCGCAGCCATTGGTCGCCACAGCGCAGACATCAACACCCAGTTCCAGGACTCGAGGCACCCCTTGCTTGCTGCAGCTGCCGTCATACGGCCATGCCCGCTCAGCTTGCCACAACAAGCATTGCCCCTCAGCAACATGCGCTCTAGGCGGCAGCAGAAGTGGCAGGAGGGCACCTGGCGTCAGCGTCCTGGATGGTCTCGAAGTCTATCACGTGCGCGATGCCCAGAATGCGGCGGATCATGACTGCTCCAGCAAAAGCGAGCGTGTCCCTGAACAGCTCGACCATGAAGGCGGCCTGCAGCGCCTGCGCCGTGCCAGGCGAGCCAGGTCGCCTCAGCCCTCTCATCCAGATGGCCAGAAGCAACGGCTCATGGGCATCGCTTCCAGCTCGACTGGGAGAATCTCTCAAGGCCTCCAAACTCTCGACGGAGAGCTTGTATGGCGCACGGAACGATTGACAGGTAGCACTTGCAGCATGAGTGGTGTAGTAAGGCAGCTGGAGAGGGCTGCCAGCGACCAAACTGCATTGAGCATCGGCGTGCAGTCTTGGTTGGTTAGACACCACAGCAGGGTGGGGATGGCGGGCTTGCCTTGACATGTGCGCCTGGCGCTCGCGCCTGCTCGGGCGGGAAGAGGCCCGGGTGGTTCAGGTCGCCGGCCTTGCCCTCGGCAACTGCCGCGTCCCACAGCTCCAGGAACTGCCGGCGGAAGCCGTCCCAAATGCCCTCCACGCTCTGCGCACCATGGACTCACGTCAGGAGCCGGAACACCTTGCAACCCCCACCTGCCTCACGTCAAGCGATTGGTTGCGCGTTCGCTGCTCCACCTGGCTATCCACAGCGGAGGCGGCGGTGTCGCGGCAACGGCGATGCGAGGCGGTGCCGCACCTCAAGGATCCAGGCCTGCTGCTCTGCGCGCGGCTTGCCGGTCGCCGCTGCGTGGCCGTCTGCTGCAAAGTAGGCGAGCAGTAGGTTGGCAATCATCTTGCAGCAATCGAACGCCATCGGGCCGTACGTCGCAAACTCGGCGTCGATCGCAAAGGTGCTGTCCTCCGTGACCATGAAGCTGCCGGTGTGCAGGTCGCCGTGCAGCAGTGCCTGCTGACGCTCGCAGAAAATTGCCTGCGGGGACCGCGCCGTGGGCTCAGGCCTGCCGCTGTTGTTGGCGCTGCTCGCCCGCGGCTGCAATTCAAAACGCTGCCCGCCCGCGCCACGCCACCCACCATGCAGCCGGCAGGCGTCCTGCACCTCTCCCCGCAGTAGGATATTTTCCCGGGCTCTCCCGCAGCAGGCTCGCCTTGAGGCGGGTGGCCTGCGCCTTGGCCTCCGCGTCCTCCCGGAAGGCGGCGGCGAGTGCGTCAAGCTGCGGCGAGGTGTGCCGGTTCGGCGGCGCGGCGTAGTACGGGTCCGTGAAGATGACCTGCTCGGTCAGGCGGCACATCTCCGTGTTCTGGAATCGCGCCACGTTCTCCCTGCAGCCGCGGGGAGCAGCTTGTCTGAGCACACAGGCGCAAGTGGCGCGCGAGCAACGCCGCCTGCCGCCTGCTGCAAGCCTCTCGGCGCGCACTGCTGCGGCTCGCGAGCGCGCGCGCGGCAAGCCTGCTGGGTTCCGCGCCCCCGGTGTGCGAGCTGCGCCCGCTGCGTCAGGGTGTCTCGAGCTGCGGCAGGTCGGGCCTCGCGCCTGAAAGCGGCGGAGTCGAGCGCCAACAGCGAGGTCCGGAAGAGCGTGCGGGCCAGGAAGGTGGCCACGTGGTCGGCCAGGCGCGGGAAGGTGCGGCCAGCGGTCAGCGCGCGGCGCAGGATGTCGTGCGGCGGCGGGATGAACTGCATGACCAGCAGCGCCATGGCGGCGTCAAAGTGGTAGAGCGCCGGCACGTGCTGCGGGCAGTGGCGGGCCTCCTCCTGCAGCGCGGCCGCCTCGAGCCGCACGCGCTCCTGCGGGGGCCAGGCCAGTAGGTGTTGGCACATGAGCCGCAGAGGCGGCTGGAGGAATGTAAGCAAGTGAGGGGCCCCAGCAAGTGAGGCCCCCCAAAAGTCACAGCAGCAGAGGCTGCCATCTTAATTGCATGCTTGGCAAAAAGCTGGCGCATGCTTGGCGAAAAAGCTGGCGGCTGGCTGCGACGGGCGCGCCTGCGTGAGCGGCCAGTCGGTGGCGATGCGGATGAAGGGCAGGCCCTGCTTGAGGACTACTGCGCCTGCTGGGCCCTCAACGATGTACACATAGTTGATGTTGCCGTCGCCGACCTCTCGGACCTGCCAGTGACAGCGCTGGGCAGTCTCAGCAGGGCCCACCTGACGAGCCAGCATTGTCTCAAAAGTTGCAGTCCCATGCTGCCTGCCTTGCTGGCCCTGGCCGCTGTCATGGCTGCGCTGCAGTCAGGCAGGCTGAGGGTATAATGGCGAGGCGACTACAGCGTCTGAGCTGCCCAGCCCACCGGTGCAAGTCTGGCGGATTTGCAGCCTTGCGATCCCGGCAGACGGGCGGGGATGTGACGCTGCGGCAGGGGCCGAGAGCGCGCCTTCCAGTCTGCCTCACTGCCCGCCGGGCCCACGCGCGCCGCCAGCGCCGGCCGCTCGGCCAGGTAGCTGCGCACGCTGTCCGTGTCCAGAGCCACGAAGCCCGGCAGGGCGGCGGCGGGCGCCTGGCCATTCGCCCCCGCTTGCTTGCTCCCGCCGCCGGCGGCGGCAGACAGGAAGGCGGGCACGTCGAATGCGCCGCCGGCCGCCTTGGGAATGACGCCGCGCTCGGTGATGATGCCGGTGATCAGAGCGCCGGGGGCGACGTCGAAGGCCGGGTTCCACACCTGAAACCACACACCAGCGGCCTGGATCTCACGATGTGTGCAACTGCTTCTAAGTCACTACTTGAAACTGCTTTCTGTTCCGGTGCTGTGCCTGCTGGGGCCTAGCGAAATGATTGCAGGCCATGTGCTAGGTTCTAGGATACGCGGCTTGCAGCTCCTCTCGTCGTCTGCATGCCCCGAAGCTGGACTGGGCGCACAGCCCAATCCCGTTGCCCACATGGCAGCTGACATGCTTCCAGCAGGCGCACACGTTCCGTCTGCAAGCCCCCGGCACCTTCCTGGCACCTACCCGCAGCAGGCGCTAGCGGCCTCGCAACTCTAGGGCTGTGTGAAAGGGGCGCACCCCGATGCCGGGCGCGGCCACGCGGCTGCCCTGGTGGTGCGTAAGCTCAGCCGGCTCGCGTTCCTCGATGGTGATGAGGTCGCCACTCGCCAGGTTGGCGTCCAGCGTTGTCGTCGGCGCTGCTATGTAAAAGGGCACCCTGCGAGCAGGATGCGCGTGTCCCTAAGAGGGCGTGGCTGCGTGCCTCCGGAGGCGGAGATTGCGGTGGCTCTCGTGCTGGCAACAGGCGCTGATGACAAGCAGCTATAGCTGCATGCAGTGAGACTTACTGGGATGGCTGGACAGGAGGCAGCAGGGGCGCGCCTCCCGCGGCGCGCTGCCCTCAGCGCCACCAGCAGCTCCCCAATGAAGCTTGTGCCCGTTTTGCTGGCTGTGGAGGGGAAGAGCAGGGATGGGGCGTGCCTGAAGTGGGCCGCCAGCACCGCGAGCGACTGCGTGCCGATCTTGTTGGCCGTGTCGCCATTGGCTGCCACGCGGTCCGCCCCAACGACAATCGCATCCACTCGCCCAGCCGCCAGCAGCGCGGCCGCCGCGCTGTCGGCGATGAGCGTCGCCGGCAGGCCGTCGTGCACCAGCTCATACGCCGTCAGCCGGGAGCCTGGTCGGCAGGGCGGCCGGGGAGTGTCAGGCGCTGCCAGGAGGATGTCAAAGCGGGAGACCGCCTGGATCTTGCAGGATGGAGCAGGCAGGTGCGGGCGAGAGGCGGCTGGGTGCAACAGCGCTGGCAATGCATGCAGGCACAAGAGCAGGCGGTCAGGGGAGGCACAACGCTAGGCTTGCTGCCGGGGGGGGGGGGGGGGAGACCCTGGTTGTACGGGCGTGTCTCTGTGCAGTAGACGTGCTGCACCACGCCGCGGGCCGCCAGCGAGCGGACGACGCCGATCGCGGTGCCAAAGCCGGCGGTCGCGAGGCTGCCCGTGTTGCAGTGTGTCAGCAGCCGCACGGCGGCGGTGTCCTTCCCACGCAGCTTCAATTCCGCTAAGATGGCGTCCGCACCATGCTGCCCCATGGCCTGCAGACACCCGCAATAAGTATCAGCTGCCAGGCGCCAAGCAGCCAGCAGGGGTGCGATGTGAGGGAAAGCGTGCCTGATTGGCAGCGACGTCATCATGCAGCATCTGTTTGCATGCAGCGATCACGGCGGTGGCCACAGAGGCGCCGCTCGCGCCCGGGCGAGTCGCCGCCTGCCGGGCGAGCTCGCTGAGCTTCTGGGCTGCGTCGGCGAGGTTGACAGCGGTGGGGCGGCTGCAGTGAGGCAGGTCTGTTCAGCGGGTACAGGCGCGGGTGGCGAGATTGTAGGCCCTCTTGGTGCAGAGGTGAGCGCGCCTGGTCACCAGGTACTCCAGTTGTCGGCTGATGCTCTCCTGCGCCTCCTGTGCAGAGCCGAACTGCGCACCTGCGCCGTCGTTCTGTAGCTTCGCCGCCAGCGCCAGTGCGCCCGCGATGGCGATCGCCGGTGCTCCACGCACCGCCATGTCCTGAGGCACGCAACGGGCCAGCGTAGGTTGCCGGCGCCGGTGACATGCGCAAGCACATCTTGCAGCCAGGTCACCACCGCGTGATTGCTCTGATAGTCAGTCAGTACGCGAATGCTTCTGCAAGCGCTATCCTTGCCTAGACCTGTGCGATCGACCGCAGTCCGAGCCAGCGGCACGTGCGGCGGCCTCAGATCGGCATGCCTCCCTGCACGCCGCGTTCCGGCAGCCTTCCATCGTATCCTGCTGCTCATAGAGGTGCAGCACCTTGATGGCGTGCCATCCCTCCTCCGGCCCAGCCACATCGATGAACTCCGTCTCCAGCGGCAGGCGGCGCTGGTCCAGCAGCTGCAGCCTCGCCCGGCCGCCCTCCTCGCTCCACCTTATCGCCTCCAGCGTCATCTTAATGTATCAGCTTGTCGTTTTACTGCAGGCACGTCGCCAAGATGGGGGAAGGCGAGCCACCGCCAACCGCCAGTCGCGCTTCCCGCTCTTTCAGCTTTTGGATCGGTCGTCGCTACGACCAACGAATTTTCAAGTGAACTCGCAAAGCGGGGTGATTAGCACCGCGTTGCAGTGTCGCCCTTTGCTCTCGTCGCGGTGGTGTCTCGCCCGTGCCGGCTCGAAATCGAGTCCGGATGCAGACTCTCTGAGCGCCGGCACCGGCCGATCGGGCGCAGCGCCGTGTCCTGTGCCTATCACGGTGTCGATCAAGCGGCCGAGATCGCAGCCCGCTTCGTGCGAGGCGGCCATCTTGATCTGTTTTCCAGCAGTCCAACACCAGAGACCGGACTATGGCGCCGGTTGCGGAGCAGTAGGGCGTGAGCATGGCCCAGTGGGTGCGGCTGCAGCCGCTGCAGCTGGCCAGCGCGGCGCTCCTGCTGGCCTGGGCCTGTAAGTGCGGCGCCCAGCTGCAATATGCCATCGTCAACAAGGAGGAGGCGCCCGGAGGCG
Organism: Trebouxiophyceae sp. KSI-1; assembly: GCA_003568905.1. Lineage (NCBI taxonomy): Eukaryota > Viridiplantae > Chlorophyta > Trebouxiophyceae > Trebouxiophyceae sp. KSI-1. Next base: position 40,184 of record BHFV01000076.1, on the reverse strand, counting down.
CCGGCGAGCCGCTGGCAAAGAATCCGACGATTCGTATCAGCCGCACGGCTGTAGCCAGAGACGTACCATCACCGCCGCTGCCAGCGTGGTGCCAGGACCCCCACCAACGCACTGGCGGCGTCTGGCACACGCTCTCGGACGACGAGTACTCTGACGAGTCGCCCTACCGCCAGTGCGCCTTCTCAGCGGCCGCATTGAGCGCCGAGAGCTCGCAGGCTGGGCGCCTGCGCCGCATCGCCAAGCCAGGTATGCCTGGCGCCCTGCCTTCCGGCACTCGTGGTCGCTGGGAGTCACAAGTGGACCAGGAAACTGAGGCAGCCAGCCTTGCAGGCGAGCCGGCGGGCTGCGGAGCCCAGCTGCGGGTGCCCAAGGTAGCTATGCTGTTCCTGACAACCGGAGCGTTGCCGCACGAGGCGCTGTGGGAGCGGTGGTTGGGCAGCGCCGCAAACGTGATGCCGACGCTGTGCGTGGCCAATGCAGTCTGCGCCCGGGGCGGCCTGCAGGCCAGTCCCTCCCTCGCTTTTCCAAGTGCCTGGTCTCCTGTCAACTTTTGCTGCTCGTGCCGTGCGGGCCGGACGGTCAGACTCCAAGCTGCGGCAGCGGCCGCAGGCGCTGCCTGGCATCACCGCCGCCTGTGGGGCCGACAGCCTGGCGGGCAAGACTGCGTACGAGCAGCAGACGCTCTTCTCGGTCTACATCCATGCGCCGCCAGACGCCCCGCCGTGAGCCTCCCGCCGGCAGCAGCCCACTGCGGCCGGCCCGACTGCTGCGGATGAGCAGTGGGGTCGCTGCGTGCACTGCAGGCGCGGGCCGGGCAGTATTTTCTACGGCAGGGACACGCTGGTCCCGCGCCTGCACACGCGCTGGGGCGACCACTCCACCGTCGAGGCGCCTCTCCGTTCTCGCATCCCTCCCAGCCATTGCCTCGGCTTCGCTGCGCCCATGCCTGACCCACGCTGCTGCTCGCAGGTCACGCGGCGGCTGCTGCGGGCGGCGCTTGGGGACGCCGCCAACCAGCGCTTCATCCTGCTGTCGGAGAGCTGCGTGCCGCTCTACTCGCCGCTCATCGTGCACCAGCAGCTGATGCACGAGTGGCGTAGCCGCATCAGCGCCTGCGCGCTGCCCGGCTGGGACCGCGCCATCGAGCGGTCCGCCCCTGCATCTGCCGTCTGGCCCATAAGCTGCCGTCTGCCTGCTCTGGCGGCTCAGCTGGGAGCCTGCTGTCTGCAGGTACAACGTGCGCATGGCGGCCGGGCGGCGGCCAAAGGGCCGCATCCCCGTCGAGAAGTGGCGCAAGCACATGCACTGGTTCTCGCTCGTCCGCGCTCACGCTGAGCTGGTCACGAACGACACAGAGGCGCGCTGCCCACTCGGCCGCATACCCTGTGCAGCAGCCGGTCTGCTGGCCGACTGCGGCCCAGGCATGCCACGCCATGCCACTGGGACCAAGTGCCTGTACCGGGCCGCAGGTAGTGGACACATTTGCCCGCGACTGCACCATGGGCTTTGACGTCCTGGCCGCGTCCGAGTACCACTACCGCTTCTGCATGGGCGACGAGCACTACGTGTCCACGCTGCTCGCGGTGAGCCCCCGCCGTGCCAGGGCTTGCAGTGTCTGGCTGCCCAGAGGCGGTACAGCTAGAGTGCCGGGTTCCAGCTCGCTGTGACTGGGTCGCAGGTGAACGGCCTTGACGCTCAGACTGACTGCATGGGCCATCTCTCGCACGCCGAGTTCGACCCAGAAAGCGACCACCCCGAGCACCCGAAGGCCTACACGGTCGAGGAGGTCACCGCCGATCTCTTCAAGTGCGCCGCCGCGGCTCCCGCTGCGGTTCCCGCTTGCTTCGCCGCGTGGGCTACGCCGCACTCGGGTCGAGCCCTGCTGCGCGCAATATGCAGGAAGCTGCGCGGCGCGGGCCAGGAGGTGGACGACGCGCAGAACTTTGCGAACGCCGCCTTCAGGCGGCCGGAAGAGTTTGGCAGCGGCGGCGACGACCTGTGGCATGTCCCGTACCCGGATCTGAAGCAGCTGCGGCCGCACTTTCATCTCTTCGCGCGCAAATTCCCGGCAAATACGGCTGCCGCCGTGCTACGCGTGCTGAGCGAGAACGATGCGGACGGCGAGCGCCTGCGCGTGTTCGGCGGCCTCGGGCATGCGCGGCGGCTGCCTTCGGAGCGGGTAATCGATTGAGACCAGGCGTGTAGCGGGTCGCACGCGAAATTTTGGCGGCTTTGTCTATTTTGCTCTGCTGCTTAGTCGGAGTGGTTGATGTCTTCACACTGGCCTGCGCCTTTTTTTGATCAACACCCACTCCTGCCTAGACGATGGGAAAGACGCTCAAGTCCATGCTGCGCTCGCGCTGCAGCACCTGAACGCTGCGCTCGTTCCAGAGAGAACAGCAGCATGGCTCCCATGAATAGTTTCAGGCGCTGGCATCCATGCAATCACCAGACATTCCGACGAGCCAATAGCAGCCACACCAGATAACACGAAAACAGTTTGCATTAGAAATTGCGGGGCTGCCCTGCCGCTAGCCGTAGGCCAGGCGACACCGGCGGGCCGCAAGGAGCTGGCATGGCGTCACGACAACGCATCGCTAATGGCAGAGCATGCCGCCCCGGGGGCACCCCCAAGAGCTAGACTTGTGCGCAGCGCCGCCACTGCTGTGGCCAGGCCGTCAGGGCGGCGGGTACAGCTGCAGTGCCGCGGCCAGCGCAGCCTCCAGCACGCTGTGAGTGATGCCAGCGGCAATTCCCTTCGTGAGCTCGTCTTCTGACAGCTGCACCTCCTCAGTGCCTTCCGTAAAGGGGCTCTTGGTCGGCAGGAAAAAGGCGGCGTTGCCGTCTATTGGCCACTTCATCTGCTGCGCCGCCACTTGCTGCAGGCATGGCAAGCGGCCGCGCTCATCTCCTCTTGCCTTGTATTACCTCTCCAGCAGACAGCATGATGGGGCCGCAGCTGCCGGCCAGGCCATTCTTCTGGCAGCGACCAGCAAAAAAGGAAGCAGCCCTCGTGAGACACATTTTCTGACAGCTTCTGGCAGCTAAGCTTGAGAGGGCGGCACCTTCAGGTGGGCCTCCATGCCGCGCAGCCTGGCTACTGCGGCCATAAAACCCTTGTCCAGCTCGTCTGCCAGGGCAGCCGCTCTCGGCTCGTGCGTGTCGCGGACTCCCACTTCCAGCCGACCGTTTTCCAGCGGGATGCGGCCTGCAGGCGCAGGGCACACGTCCCAGCTACTCATTCTTTGCCTAGTGCGATAACAGCTTGCCATGCGATTGGCCCTGTGGACGGGTTTTGGGTTCAGTCATCTGCCCAAAACTCCTGGAGCCTCCTGGAGCAGGCGGCCCAGGCATGTGCAGGTTCGGGGCGAGAGGGCAGGGGGCCTGGCTCACCGTGCATGTGGCCGTAGGCGCGGGCCACGCTGCGCAGCAGTACGCCCGCGCCCTCGCTCGTGTTGGTCAGCAGGCGCGCGCGCAGGTGCAGGCTGACGACATGCCGCGCCTCCAGCTGCGGGAGGGCGAGAGCAGCGCGCATCAGCCCCCGCAGGTCCTCTCGCCGTGCGGACCCGCGAGGCTCACATTCTCGCGGACGGTGCGGGAATGCGTCCCGTCGGAAGATGGGCAGCGGCAGGGCAATTGTGGCGGCGGGAACTCCAGACTCGAGAGGACAGCAGCTACGGGACGTCTTCGGCTGCGGCGGGCGGGGCAAAGGGGCGCGCCTGGCACGTGTCGTGGCACACGCCCGCGGCCGAGGCGAGGAAGTTGCCGATGGTGAAGGCGGAACGCGGGAGCACGTAGGCCGTGTGGTCGAAAATGAGCTTCCGGGGGCTGGGATCGAAGCGCGTCAGGCCGTCCGGGTGCCACAGTGGGCCGGGGTCCGTCATTCCGAACCCGCTCTGCGGCAGGGTCAGCCGCAGCGGCGGTCAGGAAGGCCCGTTCGGCCGGTAATGCTGAAGCTCCGCTCTGGTAGGGCCAGGCAGCTGAAGGAGGATAGGACACGGGCTGCGGACCTGCCAGAGGCAGGTGGTGATGAATGAATCGCCGCCTGCAAGGCCAAGGCGGGTGTCAAGCGCCCGCTGCCTGTGGGCGTGCCTGTGGGCCCTGACAACTTTGCAGGCCTGCAGCCAGGAGGCCAACGGCAGGAGCAGGAACCGGCGTGGTGCCAGCCGCAATGGCAGCCTGACAGGTGGCGGCGGATTGCTTCGAATCGGAATCAAGCCAGCCTGCAAGGCCTTGGCTTTTGCAGGAAATGAAGGTGACGCAGCGCACCAGTGTTCCACTCTCCCAGCACGCACTTCTCCATGACCTGGAAGTCGACCTGACGCAGCATGCCCACGCTGATGAGCGCGCCCGCACCACCATGCATCGAATACGTCATTGTCGGCGCCCTGCCGGCGGCAGCGGTGGTCAGGCGCCTGCCTGCCGGATCCCAGTCAAGACCGCACAAGGCACAGCTGCCGCAACATAAACTGCCAGCGCCAAACTGAGGAAGTACAGCGGCATCCCGCTTCCCTTTGCTGCGGAGGCTGGGCTCGCTGAGACATGGGACAGTCAATCGTCTGGAGGGCGCGCACCGCGGTGGCGTGCAGGTGCGGTTGTCAAGGACACCGTCGTAGCCCCCGGCCAGGCCGCACATGGCGGCGGGCGTGCAGGGGCAGGCCTTGGCCATGCCCATGCGCAGCTGCGAGGTGTCGATGTCCGAGTAGCATGGCAGGCAGCGGGGCGCGCGCCAGTGTGGGTGCCACGGGTAGCCGTAGTTCCAGTTGCTGTACCAGAAATGGTCTGCAGACGGGCACGGCATGGCTTGCATGTCAAACATCAGGCCGGGAGGGGCCGGCTCCCATGCTGCTATGCACCCTCGCATTCAAAGCTGCGCTGCACGGCTAGCCGGGGAAAGCAGGGAGCCACCCTGCCAAGGCTGTGCAGACAGCAATGCTTGGCTGCAGAAGGCCAACTCGTCTGCGGCTCGTTTCTTGCTTGCTTGCTGCTGGCGCTGAGGTGAGCGGCGGGCGGCAAGAGCAGCCTCTCTACACAGCTACATATTGGTAGGCGAAGACCTGGATTGACGCACCGGTCAGGAAATAAGGCATGTCAGGGTCCAACTCCCGCACGAGGTCCATGGCAGCGTCAACAAAGAAGAGCGTGTCGTCGTCGCCTGCAACGTGCAGGAGTTACGCTCATGCATGATGTCAAGCCAGCGGATGGGCACTGTACGGTAGCAGAAGGAGGAGGGGGGGGCGCACCGTAGAAGAGCCATTTGAAGGTGCTGCCGAGGTCCCTGAAAGCGAGGAAGGGCACGAGCGCGGCACGTGAGTCCCCGCTGTAAAACGAGCGCAGGGTGGGGTCGTCTGGATAGTAGCCCCAGGTCTCATTGGGCCCGACGGGATACGGGTGCTCCAGGGTCGGCGTGTAGTTGGTGGCCACGTACGTCCGCAAGCCCTGCAGCCAGCCCCACGACACCTCCAGATGAAACCAACCATCTGTGGACATCACACGGCAGCAGTATTGGTCGTGTGTCATTCTGCAACTGCAGTCCACAGGGTTGCATGCAGCTCATATCTTCGAGAAGCGGCGACGTACTATGCGGCCCGCTCGCCCAGCAATGAAAGCCGGCTCGTTGAACTCGTGGCTGGCGGTTGCAAAGACAAAGTCGGACTCGACGATGGTGCCGTTGGGGCACCTGCCCCGGGAGCAGACGCCGCCTGGCAGGAGGCTGGCATCCTCGGCTACTGTCTCGTCCACCTTCCGATGGATGCCTGGTGGTAGCCGTATCTTGACGCCGCCCGCTGCATCAATATTGCTGCCCACCACCGCCTCAATGGTCAATTGCTGGCTGCTGCCGTTCTCCGTCTGCACAGTTTTGGCCGTGGTATTCGCCAGATGCCGCGGTGGGAAGCAGACGAGCAGCAGCGAGATGGAGGCGATGGTCACAGCCGCTAGCAGGCCTGCGGCGACAGGCTCTCGCATGCTCAGCCGTCACAGCCGAGCAAGCGACCATATGGCTAATAGAGGGTTAGCATAAGACACCATGTGACTAGTGAAGGCTGCGCACCTACGTACACCAGCCAGTTGCGCGACCATTCTCGTTGCCTTGCCCGCGCATTCCCCATGCCAACCCTTTCAGCCGCCGGCTGTTCCCGCTACCAGGGCGCCGAGTTGCTCCCGGTCTCACTGATGCACCATCCACAACATCTCCTGCTTCTTCCGTGCAGCCCGCACGGGGAATCGCTGCTGTGCTATAGAGCGTGATGGCCGATCCAAGTTGCCAAGCTCGCTCTCGGTCTGGAGGCAAATGCGATCTTCTCTACAGGCAAGCCAAGCCAGTGGCTGGAAGCAGCCGACCAACTTTGTTCGTTTTCCGCTCTCCCGCCAATTCAGCACTTCGAGCTTCGAGTTCGACCAGGCTGGCAGTTTGCGCGTGCTCGGTGCTCGGTGCTCCCACAAAGGCGAGAGGCGAGAGATCTCGGACCGAATCGCTCGACACTGCCCGGGCAAAGTGCCGCAGATTGTGGGGGCCGACTGCCATGCACTGACATACGTAAACCAGCGCCTGGCGCAACAGAATCGCACGTCCTCACCAGCGCCATGAGCGCCAAGTCTTGATTGGCCTGCCAGTCTCGGCACGTGATACAGCTACTGCTGCGCCTCAGATCAGGTGCGTCTCGATCTGCAAGCACCTACCCCCAGAAGGGGCGGAGAAATGCTGCTGCTCGGCGCCCAGCATCAGCGCCAGTGCAGCTGTCTTGCCTGCACATCCATCATCAAGCATGAGCGTCGCGTCACGTGGGTGGAGGAGGCGTAAGCGCAATGGGTGGGCACTTGCAGGGTCGCAATATGTCCTCTGGCAGCTGTGCTCGTGCAGCTGCGAGGTTGATACCTATTGCAGCGAAATCGAGCTCGCTCAACGCAGGCACATCGTTCAGCAAGATGCGGGTCTGCTGTGAGACCCATGGTGGCCGCAGAAGCTCGACTAGCATTGCTGCCAGCTCGCCAGCTGCCCATCCGGCAGTCTGCAGCAGCCGCCGCCAAGAATATGTTGAGATCACAGAGGCAGAGTGCTCGAGGAGTCGCTCGGGCACAGCTGCCAGCCAGGTACTGCGGCGCGCCCGCTGTAGGAAGTCTGCGACACAGTCGTCCAGCTGCTGCCGCTCGATTGATTGACTTGCCTGCTCGTTTGATTTTGTGAGCGAGATCCTGAGCAGCAAAGCCTATACGGTCAACCAGGTCCCCGCCGATCGCTTCAAGTGCGCCGCCGCGGCTGCCGCTTGCAGGGTCACGGCTGCGTGGCCCCACTCGAAACGAGCCCTTGCTGCACGCCGCTGCTGCGCGTCACACGCAGGAAGCTGCTTGGCGCAGGGCAAGAATTGGACGACGCGCAGAACTATGCAAGCATCGCCTTCCGGCGGCCGGAAGAGTCTGGCAGCGGCGGCGGCGACCTTTCACACGTCCCGTGCCCGGACCTGAAGCAGCTGCGGCCGCACTTTCACCTCTTCGCTCCCAAATTCCCGGCAAATGCGGCGGCTGCCGCCGTGCTTCGCGTGCTGAGCGAGAACGATGCGGATAGCGAGTGCCTGCGTATGCTCGGCGGTCTTGGGCATGCGCGGCGGCTGCCTGCGGAGCCGGTAATCGACTGAAACCTGGCGTGAAGGGGGATACTACACGCGAAGTTTTGGCGTCTTGGCGTCTTGTTCTTTGTTCTGCTGCTCTGTCCGGGTGTTTAATGTATTTCACACGGGGCTCTGGGCGTCCACTCCTGCCCTGACGACGGGTCAGACGCTTGAGAGCAAGCAGTGGCGCCACCAAACGGCTGCGCTTTCGCGGGGGCACTTGTATACTGCACTCGTTGTTCCAGAGAGGGAACCACCGACATGGCTGCCAAATGCGCCCAAATGAACACACTCAGGCAACACCATGCTACCACCCGACACTCTGACGTACCAACGGCTGCGACATCAAGGGGCAAGTCGGCTGCAGAAAAAGACAAGATTTGAGGGGGAATAGATAAGAATTCAAGAGAAAAGATTAGAGCCCTATTGTTGGGCGGGTGCACCGCCAGCCAAAGGCCGGGCGGCAGTTGTGGGACCCTGGGAAAATCGTTCGCATTCGAAAATGGGGGGCTGTTACGCCGCCAGACACAGGCCAGGCGGCCGTGGCAGGCCGAAAGAAAACACTTCAAACTAGAGACCGTGGGGCTACCGCACCGCCGGCCACAGGCCGGGCAGCAGTGGCGGGCCGCAAGAAAAGAGATTGCATTGGAGATTGTGAGGCCTGCAGCAACGGCGGGCCGCAAGGAGCTAGCATGGCGTCACGACAGCGCAAAGCTGACGGCAGAGCATGCCGCACCAGGTGCCCCAAAGTGCTTCGCAGCGCAGCCACTGCTGAGGCCAGGCCATCAGGGGGGCGGGTACAGCTGCAGCGCTGCGGCAAGCGCAGCCTCCAGCACACCGTGGGCGATGCCGGCGGCGGTGCCCTTTGTAAGCTCGTCTTCAGACAACTGCATCCACTCGGTGCCCTCGATGGAGGGGTTCTCGGTAGGCAGGAGAAACGCGGCGTTGTTGTCCACCGGCCACTTGACCTGCTGCGCCGCTGCTTGCTGCAGGCGCGTCCGCCGGCAGCGTTCACCAACATTGCCTTTCTTCCCTTCTCAAGCAGATGTCATTATGGGGCTGCAGCTGCCTGCCGAGCCCCTTTTCTGCCGGCAGCGATCAGGTATAAGGAGGCAGCCGCAGCCCACCTCTTCTCAAAACGGCTGCATGACATCACATTGCCGGCAATTCGGCATGAGAGGGCGGCACCTTCAGCCGGGGGCCCATGCCACGCAGCCTGGCAATCGCAGCAATTACCCCTTTGTCCAGTTCGTCCGCCAAGGCAGCCGCCCGCGGCTCGTGGGTGTCAGGCACTCCGACATCCAGCCGACCGTTCTCCAGCTGCTGGATGCGGCCTGCAGGCGCAAATCACATGCCCTGATGAGCTCCTGCTCTTGTAGGACCAAACAGCTCGTCATGCAGCTGGCCATGTGGATGGGCTGCCCGGCGCAGCAGCAAAAAAGTGGCTGCTGCGGCCTTGCCAGCAGCCGGGGGAGCTGCGGCTCAATCAGCCAGCCAGGGGAGAGAGACGAAACTGCTTTAACAAGGCAGCAGTCTCGTGCCGTCGCAGGGGTCTATCTGGGGTCTGGCTCACCGTGCAGGTGGCCGTAGGCGCGGGCCACGCTGCGCAGCAGTACGCCCGCGCCCTCGCTCGTGTTGGTCAGCAGGCGCGCGCGCAGGTGCAGGCTGACGACATGCCGCGCCTCCAGCTGCGGGAGGGCGAGAGCAGCGCGCATCAGCCCCCGCAGGTCCTCTCGCCGTGCGGACCCGCGAGGCTCACATTCTCGCGGACGGTGCGGGAATGCGTTCCGTCGGAAGATGGGCAGCGGCAGGGCAATTGTGGCGGCGGGAACTCCAGACTCGAGAGGACAGCAGCTACGGGACGTCTTCGGCTGCGGCGGGCGGGGCAAAGGGGCGCGCCTGGCACGTGTCGTGGCACACGCCCGCGGCCGAGGCGAGGAAGTTGCCGATGGTGAAGGCGGAACGCGGGAGCACGTAGGCCGTGTGATCGAAAATGAGCTTCCGGGGGCTGGGATCGAAGCGCGTCAGGCCGTCCGGGTGCCACAGTGGGCCGGGGTCCGTCATTCCGAACCCGCTCTGCGGCAGGGTCAGCCGCAGCGGCGGTCAGGAAGGCCCGTTCGGCCGGTAATGCTGAAGCTCCGCTCTGGTAGGGCCAGGCAGCTGAAGGAGGATAGGACACGGGCTGCGGACCTGCCAGAGGCAGGTGGTGATGAATGAATCGCCGCCTGCAAGGCCAAGGCGGGAGTCAAGCGCCCGCTGCCTGTGGGCGTGCCTGTGGGCCCTGACAACTGTGCAGGCCTGCAGCCAGGAGGCCAGCGGCAGGAGCAGGAACCGGCGTGGTGCCAGCCGCAATGGCAGCCTGACAGGTGGCGGCGGATTGCTTCGAATCGGAATCAAGCCAGCCTGCAAGGCCTTGGCTTTTGCAGGAAATGAAGGTGACGCAGCGCACCAGTGTTCCACTCTCCCAGCACGCACTTCTCCATGACCTGGAAGTCGACCTGACGCAGCATGCCCACGCTGATGAGCGCGCCCGCGCCGCCATGCATTGAGTATGGCAATGTCGGCGCCCTGCCGGCGACAGCCGCAAGTCATGGTATCAGCCGCCTACCTGCTGGGTCCCAGCAGGGCTCGCAAGGCATGCCTGCAGCTGCAGCTACAGCTGCGACAGCTTAATACTGCAGAGCTAATACTGCAGAGCTCCCAGCGTGGCTCGGCCAGACAGCAGCCGCTCCCATCGACTGCAGAGGATCGGCCAGGCCCTGCTCTGGGCACTCCATCGCTAGGGAGGCACGCACCGCGGCGGAGTGCAGGTGCGGTTGTCAAAGACCCCGTCATAGGCCCTCGCCAGGTCGCACATGGCGGCGGGCGTGCAGGGGCAGGCCTTGGCCATGCCCATGCGCAGCTGCGAGGTGTCGATGTCTGAGTGGCACGGCAGGCAGCGGGGCGCGCGCCAGTGCGGGTGCCACGGGTAGCCAAAGCTACGGTTGCTGTACCAAAAATGATCTGCAGGCGAGAATGGGAAATATAAGGAGGGTGCATTGGAAACCCCCTGTCCGCTCGCCTGGTGCACTGCACAGCCAGTCGTAGACGCCAAAAAAAGTCTCTCCTCCCACCAGGCTGCGCAGCAGGCATCGAGGCGTGGCTGCAGACGGCCTATTCATCAGCTTTTACTACAACTTGTTGCCCGCTGCTGCTGGCGCCGAGGCCGGCGTTGCGCGGCAAGAGCAGCCCGACGGATGCAAAGCAGCGAGGGTGGAATAGTGGCGCGCCGGTCAGGAAATAAGGCATGTCAGGGTCCAACTCCCGCACGAGATCCATGCCGGCATCAACGAAGAAGAGCGTGTCGACGTCGCCTGTGCGTGCAGGAGTTACATGAATGCATGAGTTACATTGTGTTGAGTCTGGCTGCGCATTCCGAGGCAGTAGGGCGGGCTTGCACCGTAGAAGAGCCACTTGAAGGTGCTGCCGAGGTCCCTGAAGGCCAGGAAGGGCACGAGCGCAGCGCGGGAGTCACCGCCGTAATAGGAGCGCCGAGTGGAGGCGTCTGGATAGTAGCCCCACGTCTCGTTGGGCCCCACCGGGTACGGGTGCTCCGGGGTCGGCGTGTAATTGGTGGCCACGTACGTCCGCATGCCCTGCAGCCAGCGCGATACGTCACAATCGGTCCACCCGTTTGTGGCCCATTGGCGCAGCAGCGTCGCTGGCCATGTGTCAGGCCGCCATTGCAATCCACATGGTTGCAAGCAGTCTGTGGGCAGCGGCGCACCATGCGGCCTGCGCGTCCGGCAATGAATGCCGGCTCATTGAACTCGTGGCTGGCGGTTGCAAAGACGAAGTCAGACTCGGCGACGGTGCCATTGGGGCACCTGCCCTGGGAGCAGACGCCGCCTGGCAGGAGGCTGGCGTCCTCGACTGCCTTTCCGTCCACGACCTTGTGATAGGTGCCTGGTGTCAGCCGGATCTTCAAGGCGCCCGTCACATCAATATTGCTGCCCACCGCCGCCTCTGTGGTCAGATGGCTGCCGCCAGCCTCCGTCTGCTTGCTGTTGGTATTGATTTTTGGCAGCTGATGTCGTGGTAAGCAGACGCACAACAGCGAGAAGGACGCAATGGTCACCACAGCCAGCAGGCCTGCAGGGGGGCAGCCCGTGCTCTTGCATACTCAGCCGCCACAAACGAGCAGAAGAAGATATTGCGACCAGATGGCAAGAAGCAGGCAAGGCGGGACAAGAAAAGACTGCGCACCTACGTACACCAGCCAGGTGCGCGACCATCCCCGTTGCCTTGCCCGCGCATTGCCCATGCGGCCCCCTTTCCGCCCGCTGGTAGCGCCGGCCGCCTCACTGACGCATGAACCACCACATCTCAAGCTTCATTCGTTTAGCTTTCCTCTGGGCTGCGCGGGCTTCAGAGAGTGTAATGGCCGATCGATGCGGGCCGCCAAAAATCGCTCTCTGCCCGGGGACGGAGTGCGCGTTCTTCTTCACGAGCAACGCTATGTTGCAGCAGAAACCAGCTGATCGAGTTTGTTCGGCTTTTCGCTCCCGCCAAATGACGGTAGTTTCAAGTTTAAAATAAATTTCTAAGTTTGCCAGGCTGACTACAATACACGTCACACCCACACAGGGCGGAAGGCAGACTCAGCCCGTGTCGCTCGACACAAGGGGCCTGTGCCTTGCTGCCGTGCCAAGGCAGCCGCGTACAGGCGGGCAAAGTTGTACGTCTGCCGCAGATTCCCCCTGCTCGGGCAGGCTGCCGGGTATTGCGCACTGACATAAGCCAGTGCCTGGCGCAACAGGTTCTTGCCTGCACTGGCCTCATCAGCGCCATTTGCGTCCATGTATTGATAATTCCTGCCAGCCTCAGCCGTCGCGCCCTGATCAGATGTGGCTCGACCCGGAAGCAGCTGCCTCTGGAAGGGGCGGACGAACGTCCACTCCTGCCCAGAGCCCTGGTCGTCAAAGCAGCACAGCAGCATTGCCAGCAGGACGCACACGCACTGGTCCACGCCTGCAGCGCGGCAGCAGGCTGCCGCCAGCCTGCCGCTGTACTGGGAACAGAGCGTACTCGGATGGGAGAAGGCGGACCAGCCTGGCAGTGGACGAGCACCCTGCGATTGGCGGCCAGGTGGCCAGAAAGGAAGGCCAGAGCAGCCGCCAGGTCGTCCTCCAGTGCATGGCGCGCAAATTTGGAAGACTTCATGGGCAGCCAGAGGTAGCGGCCGGGAGCAGGGGCACCGCCCGCGCCAGCCATCCTGCAGCCGGAATAGTGTCATCACGTTTGCATAGCACAGGCAGCATGCGCGGGCTTGCCAAGCTGGCAACGCCAACAAGGGACTCACTCGGGGTGCTCCTGTAGTCCGACGTTGAGCACCGCATCGACGAGGGTCCAGACGTGGGGCGGAGCGCCTGCCGGCAGCGCTCCTAGCGCGATCCCCGAGCTGCCAATGTAAGAGGGGACCTCCAGGGACCGGGCGGCCTGCGGGGACGCCGCCGGAGCAAGGCCGCGCACTGCTGGGTGGTGTGCATCCCTGTGCACGCCTGCAGCGCCACCCCACAGCCCTCTCATCAGGCATACAAGCTAGTCACAGGCGCACACGACACTAAGTATGCGCTGCAAATGCAAGCAAGGCAGACCAAGCAAAGCAGCGCACCTTGCGGCGGCTGCATGGCCGAGTGCTCTGCTTTGCAGGATCCCGCCCCTCCTCCACTCTGGCTGCGCGCCGATGCTAGCAGCTCGGCCACCACCTGCTCCACCCTGTCCGGCCCCGCCGCCAGCACCGCCTGGCAGGTAGGCCAGCGGGCTTCAGCAGCCGGCAGCGCAAGACAGTGTGAGACTCACTTGGCATGTCGGCTCTGGGGAGAGGCGCGCCTGCTGGTTCCGCCAGAACAGGGCGGGCGTGAGGCCACGCGCCCAGCTCTCCTCATCGTCCCCGGCGCCTGGCACGTACTGGAACGCGGCCTTGCCTGCACACCCTCTCTCCTGGGCGTCACGAGGCTCGGCCTCTGCGAGCGTGGCAGGGGCCACAGGCGCGCTCGCACCTCCTGGCAGGCTCTGGCGGCTGCGCTCGTGCGGCTGCGAGGCTGACACCAGCAGCAGCGGCGTGAATGCGAGCTCGTCCGGCGCAGGCACCTCATTCAGCCAGATGCGGGTCTGCTGCGAGACCCACAGTGGCCGCAGCGGCTTGGCCAGCACTGCTGCCAGTTCGCCAGCTGCCGGTCCCGCTGTCTGCAGCAAAAGCCGTCGATGCGTTGAGGGCACACAGAGGCAGAGTGCTTCAGGAATCGAGGCGCAGTTGTCAGGCGGCGCTCCTGCAGGAAGTCTGCGACCCAAGCGTCCAGTTGTCGTTCGATGCCTGCCCGCTCGTTGGAAGAAATCCAGGGCGGCAGGTGCACAGCCGTGTCCCAATCCTGCGATGCCGAGTAGTTTGAGCGGATAGAGCGATTGGGAGCTGAAAAGAGGGCTCTGTATGATGGATGTTGCACCTGGTCATGTTTGGCGCAAGCTCTGCCGGTAGCCGGAACACCAGGAGCTTTTGCCCTTGCCTGTTGGACAGCTCGATTGAGAACGGCAGCCCAGATGGGCACCGTCTTTGTCAGTGCGTCCTACGCGGCATCCGAAGTCGCATTGGACAGCAGAAATGCAATCTGGACTTGGATGTTTCCAAGGTCTGGCATGCAACGCATGCCATGGGTCCCCATGGGTCCCGGTGAGGCGCACCGGAAAGGCCTTGCCGCGGCGAGTTGCATCAACCAGAATACAGCCGCCACGCTCGGCTGCCGCGCGCGCGACGTGCAGGTTCAGGCGCACGGCGCTGAAGTGCCAGTTGCCGTAGTGCCCATCCGTCGACTTGAAGTAGGCGGTCAGGTCGGGCGCCGGCGCATACCAAAGCCCACAGCGAAGATTGGCGCAGAGCGGCAGGTCTGGCCACAGGCCCGCGATTTCACGCACGAACGCGGCGTCGGCCGCGATGGAGCAGACGCAGTTGTGCAGGCCTTGCTCCTGGCGCTTCAGCACCTTGAGTACCTGGTTGAGCGAGGGCGTGGCGCGAGTCACCTGCTCCTCTTGCAAGGCCATCAAGCCGCAAACTGCTGTTGCTGTGGTTTGCTGCAACGCTGCTCAAGGCTGGCTCGGGCCGACTCCACTGATGGGCGTAAAAGGTAAAAGTTTTTCCCGGGGAAAGGGAAAAATCAGGTGTAAAACGTTTCTCCCGAACCCTCCAAATTGGGGAAGGAGAAAGGTAAAATGTTTTCCCTTTTACCTCCCCGGGAAAAAGCAGGGGGAAAGGGAAAAACACTTTTCCCCGCTAGGCTGTGATCATTTCGGAAGCGCGCGGGGGACTTCTGCCCGCGTAGACGCGCGCATGAGCGAGCCTGCGCCCAAGAGTGCCGGCAGTAAGACTGATTATGTCTGAAAGGCGGCTAGATTCAAGTATGAGGAGTTTTCAGCCGACAATCTCTACAGCCGGAATAGCAATTTTAACGATCATCCCGCAGCCCGGCCGCTGCGACGCCATCGATATACGTGCTGAGCAGCTCGCCAAGCTGAGACGTATTGTTCGTCAGCCATAAGAGGAGGGAAGGCTGGCCAGCAAATTCGCATTTCTATGATTTGGTGGCCGTGGCCTGAATGCGGCTGCGAAAGGGAAGAGTCATCAGCGAGGCACTCGGTAAGATGCGTTCGTCAAGTACAATCTTCGGAGCAACAAATTTCGCAAGCTACAGCTGGGCCCGATCACCAGGGATCCCGGCCAAATGAGGCCAATGAAGCGTTGCATTGCAGCAGAAAGAAGACGCGGGAAGTACATTGCAGAAGCTGGGAGGGCCGCCTGTATGATAATTCATTGTGTAGATTGATTTATGACTTCTAATACTTTTGCGGGGGATTATTTCCTGGGGTATTTCACGGTAATTCGGGGGATTACCAGACCCTAGGTGAATTACCGCGGGGGATTACCGGTAATACCCCGGCGAATGGCGGGTAATCCCCCGCCCAGTGGTAATCCCCCTCGGTAATCCCCTGCCCAGCGCGCGCCTCTAGTAACGGACGGGCATCCTGGCCTTGCAACCACCTTAAAACACCTCTTTCTGGCTGGTAGAGCTGCCCTGGCGTCGTGGCTTTGTGCAACTCTGCATCTGAGCGCCCGATGCACCGCTCGCCATGCCTTTGATCACTCTGATCCACGCCCTACAAGCCCATCCTGGAGTCCTGCTGGCTCTCTGGCATCAAGAGCCGCTCCCCGCGCAGGATCCAGGGGTCCGCTGTAGCTGATGGGTGGCGCAAAAGTATTAATGGGCAATACATGGGGGTGGCGGGCAATACGAGGAAAATACGCCCTGGGTCTCGAGCCAGGTCGTGCGCCCTCGGGCGCTCCGCGCTTAACTCGGGCTGCTGCGCAGCCCTCGAATGCGCGCTCCGCGCCCTCGGGGCGCCCTCCCTGCCTCTCGACCCTAGGGCGTATTTTCCTCGTATTGCCCGCCACCCCCATGTATTACCTATACTAACTGGCACTGGGAAGCGATTGGGAGGACGGTTGGATTCTTCCCACTAGGCTTCCATTCCTGCCACGGCGGCTAGTTTTATCAACTCTTCTCGAGAGTAGCATGAACAGAAGCGTCTCATCGAGAGCTTTCCAACGACACTGTTTTTGTAATTTTCCGGGGCCGTGTGTGATTTTACCTGCATTTCCCCCTTTTTCCCAGGCCTATTTTTCCCTTTCTCCCTTTCTCCCAGCCCTCCCGAGTTTTACCCCCATCAGTGGCCGACTCGGTTCGACGAGGGCGACAAGGGAGTTCCGTATTTGCGGGTGGCATTCGAGATGTCGGTTGCGCAGCAGACGAGCCGTGCCTCGAGCCTGGTCGTGCCGGAGGCGGCGGCTGCCCGGCTGGCTTGCCGATGCAGCGTTGCCTCCGGGAGCCTCAGGAGGCTGCAGGCGCAGCGGCCGATGGCACCCTACAGTGAGCTCCCTTTCTTATCGCGTGCACAAGTCACGGGCAGTGAAGCGGGCGCGAGCATGCCCCACCGCCCTCCCACATTGCTTCTGGAGTGTTCACGCCTGCCCCTCTCGCCGGTCTGTTGAAGACGCTGAGGGCTCTTATTCAAGTTGGCTTCCTCGCCTGATGTCTAACAGCCGAGCCGGCCCGCCGCAGGCGCCTCTAGCCTGAGCTGCTCGGCATATGTGGTCAACGCGGTGGCAGCACCTCTTGCTGGGGGCCCTGAGCTGGACATCGCCAAGGTTTGCCCTCTTTGCCCCTACCCGCCTTGGAGTCAAGTCAATTCAATCGCGGAAGCGCCACAGGCCTCCACTCACCGCGACGGCCTTGCAGATGGAGCCGCTGGGCGACCGGATACTCGTCAAGCCTGACGAAGTCTCGCAGGTTCGTCCCTCCATTCAGCTTCCAGTTGGTGCCCCGCCACTCATGTCTCAGCCACTGAGGCCCCAATCTGACTGGCGCAGACGACAGAGGGCGGCCTGCTGCTGGCGCCCAGCGCGGGGCAGCCGGGCTTTGGCATGCAGGACGCGGTGATCGGGGAGGTGCTGGCGGTGGGCTCGGAGGTGGAGGTCAAGGTGAAGAAGGGCGACAAGGTCCTCTTCTCAAAGTACTCGACTTCGGATGTCTCGGTTCCGGACGGAGAGGTCACCTTTGTCGCTCAGAAGAGCGTGCTGGCTGTGCTGTCGTGAGGAGACTGGCGGACAGCTTGCGGGCGCTGCCCATGTCAGAGCTCTGCTCTGCGTCCAGTTGTTACTAAAAGACAGGGGTGAATCGGCAGCCATCAGGCCGGAGAGAGCATGCAAGCGCTCCGACAGCAGGCCGTGAAACGAGCCAAGACGCCGCACTCGCACTCGAGCGGAGCGGGGACAGAGCAACAGACTCCCTCTGCAGACGCAGCTCGGGCTCGCTACTCTCGCAACTCACCGTTCTCCGCTCACCTCGAGCAAATTCATTCAGTAAGGAGGCTCTTTGGGCAAACCACGCCATGTGTGCGCCTCAGTATTTGCAGTCGCCCTTGAAGTTGCTGAAGAGGGCGCTGAAGTCGGTGGTCGGCTTGCCCTGCCCGGGCGGCCGGGTGATGCAGTCCAGGGACCTGCAGCCCTCAGCCCTCAGCCCGCCTGCCAACCCGGCTCCTCATGTCCCCTTTTCAAACTCATCAGCCTGGCCTCGTACCGGTTTTGCGCATCCGCCTGGCGCAGTGCCTGGATGCACAGCTCGGCCACGTCAGCGCGCGGGATGCTGCGGCTGCTCTCCTGCATCAGCTTGTCGTCGACGCCCAGCACGATCTCGCGCTCGCCGCCCTGCGGGCCCCAGGCGCCTTGAGACAGGCCTTCCTCTGCTGGAGAGAGACTGCTCGCGAGCTCAGCGCAGTGCCTGCTGGCCTTGCGCAGGGGATGCCTGCTGCCAAGGACCTGTCTGCCTGCCTGCCCGCTCAGAGAGGCTTCTGGGAGAGAGAGGCGGGACCCACACATGCGCCTCCACCCTGTTGGGCACAATGGAGAAGGCAGGGAGCAGGACCTTCTCGTCGATGAGGCCGCCCGGGTGCAGGATGGTGTACGAGGGCAAGCCGGCCTCCATGAGGTACTGCTCCGCGCGCCTCTTGTAAATAAGAATGTTTCCATTTCCGAGTGCGTTGAGGCGGTTGCCGCGGTCGGTGCCACCCATGCTGCTGACGATGACCACTTGGTTCACCTTGGCCGCCTTGGCCGCGTCGATCTGCGCTTTCTGTCCCTCCCAATCAACCTGCTCCGGGTACTGCCCCTCCGGGTAGTCGAACTGCGGCGGACTGCCCTCCTGCAGACGCCGGAGCCACAGCCGCTCGATTCAGGGCCTCGAAAATGGCATTTGCCTGGCAGTGGGGGGGCGCTGTTGGATGCTGAGAGGCACATGCAGGAACTCGCTCCTTTGGGGGAACGTGCAGCAGCGAGGCTGCTCCATGCAGAACATTGTGCAATGATTCCCGGGTTGGCAGCTGAAAACGGGACGTGGTGAGGGGGCAGGCCTTGGGCGGCGAAATCATGCGCGGAATGGCGGATGTGCAAATGATGACAGCCTCGACGCCCTTCATCGCCTCCTGCAGCTCGGGCGTCACGCCCTTGGTGATGTCCGCCACGTGCACGCGCCCCTCGGGGATCTCCAGGTCGGTCAGCTTCTCGAGGCTCTGCGAACAGTGGCAGCCTCAGGCGCAAGTATGGCAATGAGACAGGGTTGTGGACAGGCCCGCGCTGGCCGGCGAGGCGCGCCTTTTTAGAGGAGACGAGGCCCCTGCCATAGTACTCATTGTGGTCCAGCAGCTTCTGGAAGACGAGCTTGCCGGTGCGGCCGGACGCGCCGGTCACCAGCACCTGCACAGCGGTGCGGTAAATCCCAATGCATCTACATTACATCGGGCCATGAAGGCAGGAAGCTTGGCAGCACACCACCAGTTTGTCGTCCTCGGTCATGGCGAAGCAGGCCAGGCTCTGCAGCCGGCGGGTGGCGGAAGCGGGCCGCCTGGCGCTGAAGGGCGCTGCGGCACAGCTGTGGCTGCTGAAGCCGCAAGAGCCTGCAGACATCATCCAGTGGATAACGGTGATGAATCGAATCGCAGAGCATTGAGATGACTGGCTGATGTAGCAAGAATGACCGGACGCCGCCGGAGGGATGCCCGCCATCCAATATGCTTTGCAATTTCCGAGCGAGAGCCCGAGGCGTCACACCTGTTAGCGAAGCACTGCGCAGAGTGGGTGACCTCTTGACCGCCTGCGCACGCACAGAAGCGATCGTTAAATGACGCCCCGCAAGTGCGCGCGAAAATTTTCGCAACTTCGGCTGAGAAGGCGCGCGACTCGCGGATCATGCAGCTACAGCCAGAACCCGCATCATCATCAGGCACGAAGCGAGAAGCTGGGAGTGCAGGGGGAAGCACCGGCACCAAAGTTCGCGGCCCGGTCAAGGTTGATTGGACGCTCATCGAGCGGCTGTCCGCGGCGCCACTGCGCACTCAGACGACGCAATGCAAGTGCAAAGTCAGAGTTGTGGCGGGGACGCGAGAGAAGGCGGGCAGATACTTTTCCTCCGGCGCCGAAATGTTGGCCCTGTTGGGGAACACGCGGCCACCACTCAGCGACCTCACCTGTTGGGCAATGCTGACGAGCAATCATACATTATAATCAGATAACCCATCGAGAGGGAAGCCAACAATCACGCACAGATAAATCACGCACAGATAGCCGGTGGAACTGACGCGCGGCACCGAGTTGTTTTCTGCGTCTTGTTAACTTTCGCGCTCCACCAAGCGCAACCGAAGCCAGCCAAGCACGCGTCTTCACCAGGAAATTTGATAAGCGATGATGCTCGCTTCATGGACACAGCAGAGGGCTGCGGCGCCAACTCGCATGTCGTGTGCCACCAGCGCACCACCGCAGGCCTGTCGGGTGCCGGCGCGCCGCGCCCCGCGTAGCGTACGCGTGCGGGCCGAGGATGAAGGCAGCGTTTCGGCCAGCAGCAACGGCACGGAGGCGAAGAGCGTGTGAGCCATGCAAGCTCAGCTGCCTGCCTGCACTACGAATACCAGCCAGTCTCTGGCGCATATGCTCAGCCAAACCTTGGGCTGGCGCTTGCAGGGAGCCGCAGCAGCTGGCCCGGCAGATCAAGGTCACGCTGAGGCGGCCGCTGGGCCTGGTGCTCGCTGAGAACGAGGCCAGGGACACTGTCTTTGTCGACGAGATCGTGCCCGGAGGCCACGCGGCGACCTCTGGCGACATCCAGGTGGGCGACGTTGTCAGCGAGTGAGCTCTTTCCCATCCCCACGCATCTAGACTGTTGTCACCCAAGCCGCAACATAGCTCTCATTGTGGTTTCTTCCACAGGGTCTCGGCGACCGTGCTGAAGGCTGGCAAGGAGGGAAAGTACGAGTCGGAAGGCTATGGCCAGGTGAGGCCTCTGAATGCACGAGTGCGCCCGCCAATGGGCTTGTCAGAAGCCCTGCAGCTGAGCCGTTCGCTGCGCATGACAGCGGCCGTACGACAACTGGGAGACCATCATGTTTAATTGCAAGGGCCAGGACTTCAACACTGTCATGAGCGCCATTGACAGCAACAACCCCAGGTGAGACCTTCCTGTCCAGGCAAAGCGCCGCTGAGTACAGCACAAAATGGAGTTCGGCTGACGCTTGCATTGTGGCTGTAGGTGGGGCATCAACACGGTGACGCTGGTGCTGCAGCGCAAGCTGTGAGTGACCGGCATAAAAGTTTTGCAGCCTCTCGCTGTCTTTGCAGGATGTGGCAGCCCCTAGGTAGGTAGAAAGAAATGCTCGCAGCAAATGCTGCCCCTGCCCTTGCCCAAGGAGAGACCTGAGCTGCGATGCTCGCTGCCTGACGTCTGTGTTACAGCAAGCAGCCACAGCGAACCGTCGCTGCGAATGCAGGCCCCCACCCCCTGATACAATTCGTGGGCGCGGCGCCTCGCATGCAACGGCAGGCACGACACGTCCGCACGCAAGGAAACAAGCTCTGCCAGAGCCCCTTGCGAGACCCCACACTCCCAAACAGGCAGGCAGGCGGCGCGTCCGACACGTCCCGCTGGCCTGTGTCGAGCCCGGCTGCGCGGCGCTCGGCAAGCAGCAGCTGGCGCGGTGCAGGCAGCGCCATGCCGGCAGGCAGGTGGAGGGCCGCCGGCCGCCTCCCGGGTCAGCGTGGGCGCGCGCCACAGCGGCCGCAGCTGCCAGCAAGCGAGGGGCTCACTCCAGCTTGCCGACCTCCTCCCCGTCCAGGCTGTCCTGCTTGCTGCCGTTGCGTTGCTGCGGCAGCGACCCCTTCTCGATCTGCTCGTAGCTGTCGTCGCCTGCGCGAAGGCAGGGCGCCGCCCTCAGGCGCTGCTGCGGCGCTTTGAATGCGAAGGAAGCTGGAGCAAGCCTCAAGGGCTTTCCCCGCGGGAACATTGCAGCAATGGTTGCAGGACCGACGAATCCCGGAAGAGACGGCCACGATGCTCTCCTGGCAGATGCATGGCAGGACATCCGCCCGGAAATACAGGCAAGCCGGGCACATGCTGCCGCGCCCAGGCCCAGGCTGCCCCCCCGCACGTAAGGAGGGAGCGGCCGGTAGGCGGCAGGCGCACCGTCCAGGTCCGTGTAGGAGAAGCGCGTCGAGATGGGGGAGGGCCGGAAGAGGAAGCAGAGCGCGGCGAGGAAGACCAGGTTGAGCGCGTGCCAAAAGTCGGCCGTGATCCAGTCGAGCCGCCAGTGCTCGTTGAACTGGTCGGTGACCTGCAGGGAGGGGGGAGGCGGGCCTCTGAGCGCAGCCACAGCGACCCCAAAAACATGCAGGCAGCAGAGTCGTGGTTTCGGTGTTGCTCTTGCCAGCTGCAGCGGCGGCAGAGGCAACAGAGGGGCAGCGTTGGCCTCGGAGCTGCTTCGACCAGGCTGGCCTGGAGCGCTTGTCAGACAGCCGTCCGGAAGGGGGGGGGGGCGTGCCTTGAAGTACATCTCGTACGCGATCCAGGCGACCGAGATCCAGACCATCACTGCCAGCGTGTTGGTGAACTTCCTGCAGGAGGAGGAAAAGGAGTGCGACGCTTAGTCACATGATGCAGAAACCACGTTTTCGACGTTTGGAACCCCCCCCGGCCGCCACCGCCCCTCAACTGCTGCGCTGCCCACGCCCGGCTCGCAATCCAGCTGGCACCGGCCCGGGCCCGCCCACAAGCTGCCCGGCCGCCCGGCTGCCTGCTGCGGCGCGAGCTTGCAGCCGGGACCCCGCCTTCAAACGCGGCCCCCGCCGGCAGGCTGCCGCCCAGGGGAAGCGGGAAGGGGAGGGGAGGACGCGCCGGTAGAGGTCCAGCTTGGCGGCCGCGCGGCGCGCCTGCAGCTGGTTGAGCGTGCGCGAGAGCGAGGTGAAGACCCACAGGATGAAGACGGCGTCCAGCGCGGCCACCGGCAGCAGCAGCACGATGCGGGCGGCCGAGGTCAGGTCGTCGATCGTGCCGACGTTGGAGATGATGTCGAGCGCGCTGACGGCGACAAAGTAGGTCGCGCCCAGCGCGATGATCTGTTTCAGGGGGCAAAACTCGCCGTCAGTGTTTGAGGAATAACAAGCATTAGTTTGTTGGTGAACATCTAAACGCTCCGAAGAACATCTAAAGGTTCCGGTTTCGAAAGGCGTGTGTGCGCAGGTTTTGCTGGTTGAGTGCTCAGCATCGGTGAGCCACAGAGGGTGGGGGAGGCAAAGGCACGAGTAATTCCGGCCGCCCAAGTGTGTGGCAAGCAAACGCTGACCAGCATCAAAAAGTGTGTGTTCGAGAGCTACCCTTGTTGAGCAGAAACGCCTGCCTGAAGGTCGCTGGTGGTCAGGAAGGTCCCCAGACTGCCTGCCGCCCCTTCCCGCTTCCCCTAAGGACTCTCCCCTCCCGAGCCCCTGCCCCACCCTTCCCCTCTTGCCCGCCGCCATGCGTCGCCAGCAGACCATTCCCGGCCACTGGAGGACGCGCAGGCGCTCCTGCCGCCGCTCAGCCGCCCAAGCAGGCAGGGGGGGGAGGCCGCGCCTTCTTCTGGATGGCGCCCAGGTAGGGCAGCACGACGCCAAAGCCCATCGAGACGATGAGCACCAGCACGCGCGACAGCGTCTTGCGCAGGCAGCCGAGCAGCACCGCGTACAGCGTGGTCACGTACGGCCGGAAGCCGGTCGAGTTGAAGTTGACGTAGTCAAAGTACCTGCATGCAGGGTGGTGGCAGTCACACATGCGCGAGTTACAGTTGAAGTGCGAATCACTGTCTGTGCTGGCTGGCATGCGGGGAGAGGTGGGGAGCCCTCGGGCAGCTGCCCGCGGCCGGGAGCTTGGCAGGGCGGCCAGAAAGCAGAGCCAGAGGCGCCTCCCGAACCGCCGCTGCCGAGGCCAGAGCGCCCTTCCTCTGCGCGCTGCGGGGCGGCTGAGGGGCGCGCCAGGTGGACATCTCCATCATGCCGAGCGCGACCACGGCCGTGATGCAGTGCTGCAGCGTGACGACCTCCGTCCAGTGGCGCGCGTACAGGCCGGCCCAGGCGATGCCGAGCGCCAGGTACAGGATGCTCATCGCGCCGAAGAACTTGATGTGCGGCTGCATCATGCCCGGCAGGTAGCCTGCAAGAGGGCAGGACATGTGTCGACAGAAGCCAGGACCCAGTGGTGAAGTGCCACATTGAAACACTTTGGGCTGGGCCTGCCAACCGCTGCGAGGGCAAGGCGACGCGCTTCCTCCCCTTGTGTGGCATTTCAGTGAGAGTGGGAGCGCGATTTTGTTTCGATCAGCGGGAGCTGCCGGCATTCCTCTCGGTCAACGGTGGTGAGCAGGATGCCAATGTGATGCCTCCAGCCAGGCCCTTGCTGCCAGCCGCGCCCGGCCCCCTCCCGCAAGTGAGGCGCACAGCCTTGATGCAGGTCCCCCCCGGCGGCGAGGGAGGGTGCCCCACCGGTCGGGTTCTTCCAGGTCGTCTGCCCCCGGATCGTCGCGGACGCCAGGTCCTCGTCGCACGTGACGAACCAGAGATAGTACATCCCGGTCTCCTCGATCGTGATCGCCTCCTCCCACGAGTACGCCAGGGTGTCATTGTTTTCAAAATAGATGTCCAGCACCTTGGGCCAGCCGTCTGCCTTCTCCTGCGCGGCAGCGGCCGGCCGGGCGGGCTGGGCACCGCTCCTGCTGCCTTCCCCTTGGCAGGCAGCCGCAGCCCTCGGTGGGCCCTGCGTCTTCGCGCTGCCACTGAGCCCCGTGGCGTGAGCTTGGCAGAGGCTGACAGAGTGAGGCGGACCTGGTAGATGAGGCGGTCCTGGTGGCACTTGGTCTTTGACACGAGCTCCTTGGTGCAGCAGTAGCGGTAGCCGCTGGGCGCCGGGTAGCCGATCAGGTTGCGGTCGTTCACCTCGAAGAGGACGGCCTGGATGAGGCCGGTGAAGCCCTCGTCCGGCTCGAACTGGGCCGCCACCGAGGCTGGGCGCGCAAACTCGAGCTTTGTGAACTTGATCTCCGACTGGCCGTTGGCCACGCCGGGTGCGATCTGGCCCCAGTTGCCCCAGCGCTCCAGCGCCTGCCGCGTGGCCGGAGGGAGAGGTGAGGCGGTCGTGAGGTACAGAGACCTTCACAGGGCAGGCTGCGGGGGCGCAGCAGGCGTCCGTCAACAATCTGAGTGCGCGGGCGGTCGGCGGGGCCGTACCTCCTTTGTGGAAGCATAGAGGCCTTCTCTGCCACCACGGAAGATGTAGGCGTCGCCCACTGCGCGCCAAGCGCCCGGCTCAGGCTCTTTGCGGCCACATGCGCTCGAGCTTCGACGCTATGGTCCACCCCGCGGTGCCCGATGGCGCGTGCATCCGCCCGGTCGCGCGGTCGAGTAGACTCCGACCGGCGATGCAGGGCGAACGAGCGCGAATGCAACCAACCCGGAGGGCGGCAAGGGCAAGTAAACCACTCTTGCCCACACGCACGTCCTGGCCTGGCGCGGGAAGCGTGTTCCGCAGCACCCAGGGGAGTGCGGGAGCAGGGCTCCCCATCGGCATCCCCTTCTACACGCTGTTTGGCCTGCTAGCTCTGGAGCAAGCACGGATTGTCCATCTCTGTGGACGGACAGCCGCGCGGGGGCCGCGAGGGGGTGCGCAAGCGGGCGCAGATTCAGGGCTGTGTCGTCGCGGCCTCCGGGCGACTAGCAACCGAGGGGTCGGGTGGCGCACCCGAATAAAAGTACTCCTTGTTGTACGGATGGATGGCACCCTCTGCCAGCAGCAGGCCGCCCAGCGCGACCGCCGCTAACAGCAGGCAACTGCCCATCGGGGAGCCTTCACACAACAGCTCGAGCCAGGGGCATGCACAGAACTTCGTGCGCGACCCCCACCTGCAAAAGGATCCCCAAACCAAGTCTGATCAAGTCTTTGTTGTCAAGGCGAGTTTAAGGCCAGTCTGTAGACAAACGCCGGCAGACGGGTGAGGCACTGCAGTGCGAGGGAGACGGTGCATTGCGAGCGTCGATGATTGGTGCTTTGATCTGTTGCGGCCGCCTCCGCGGCGGCGGCCGTGAGGCGGCGGGCCTGCTGGCCGTACTGCACGAGCGGCTCAGCAGGCCGGCCGCGCGCGACCTGGCGACCGTGGCCGTCAGCACCCCAGCAGGTGCAATATGTTTCGTACTTGACCGATAGAAAAGCCCACAGCCCATACGGGCTGAAGCAATTACAGCCGACGGCTGAAGCCACCGCGTCGCTTTCGCAGAGCTGAGCAGCGAGGAGGGCAGTGGCGACGACACGGCTGCGGTAGCGGTAGAGGCGCCCGGTGGATTCCCCGCGATCACTGCGCACATCGCCAGGATGGGTGAAGTGTTGGAGTCGGGCCGGCCCGCGAAGCGGCGCACCCTGAAGGAGTACCACGAGCTGCTGGACCGCGTGGGACGTGCGCACAAGTGCGGCCGCGGAAACCCTGCGCCCAGCTGCTGCAGCTGGGGGCAGGCGTGCTAGAGCATTGGGTGCTGCGCAGGGCGTACCTCATGCAGGATGTGTTCGACGAGATGCAGCTGGACGGCGTCGCGCCGTCCTGGGAGAGCTTTGGCATGGCGCTGTCCACCTGCCTGTGCACGAAGAGCCTGGCGCCTGCGCACCACTTTTTCCGTGAGATGCAGCGGCGCGGGTTCCACCCCACGGTCCGCTGCGCGCCCCTCTCCGCCCGTGCCCCGCCGCGCTCGCCAGTCAAAGGAGCTGAGAAAGCTCTGGCGGAACACGCGCGCGCAGATCGGGACGCTCTCAGTAGTGGTTGCCACTGCCGGCCATGCTGGCCAGCTGCGGTATGCACTGCGGGTATGCCCCCCACCCTCCCCACCCCTAATCACTCTCCTTGCCTCAACGTCACGAGCAGCACCCGCCCACTGTTTGAAACGGAGTCAAACCAACACTCTGCTCCCTGAACTTGCGAAGACAAGCAGAGGGAGGGGCTGATGTTCCCGACAAAGCGGCTCGTTCCGTCCACCGAACAACATGGCTGCCCTCGCTCCTGAGCAGTGGGAGAATGCCGGGGTCCTGGCGCCAGCCCCATCCACCCACCCGCACCGGCGAGCTGACCGGCCGGGCCGGGCGGGCGCCGCAGCTGGTCGAGCAGATGCAGGAGCGGCAGATCCCCATCAACGACAAGGTGCAGCGCTCGCTGCTGTCCTGCTACGCGAGCACGCGGCAGAGCCGCAGCGCGATGGCGCTGCTGGACGAGTTCATCATGACGCGGACGCGGCTGGACGTGCACCTCTTCATGGAGACCATGTGCGCACGCCCGCCCCCTCGGCTCGAGAGGGCGCCCACCAGGGGCCGCAGGCGCTGCTGGGGAGGCCAGCCTCTCTCTGTCAGGTCGGGGAGGCACTGCCTGCTCGTCTGCGGCAGCCGCCACTTCAATTGCCCGGCTTCCCCCCACCTCCCAGGCGGCAAGCGACCCGTGCCTGCCTCGGCACATCTGCGGCCGCAACAGGCGGCAGGAGAACTCTGCCCCCGCTCGCAGCCGCCGGCGCCGCTGCCGGGCCCGGCCCCTCCTCCAGGGAGCTCGCCTGACGCGCGGCCCCCGCCCCGCCCCGCCCCGCAGCCGCAGCGTGCGGGTCGACGCGACCAACGCCGAGTCGCCGGCCGCGCGCGCCGAGGCGGCGGCGCACATCGAGACGGTGCTGGTCAAGGCGATGGAGCACCTGGACCTGGAGGGCAGCCCGGGCGACCGCGACTGCCTGCTGATGAGCGCGCAGGACGCGTACAATCGCCTCGGGTGCGCGGGGGCCGCCAGCCGAGCAGGCGGTGCCTGGGCGGGGAGGCACAGCGGCCGAGGCAGGTTGGGGTGTGGCGGGCTGGCAGGGTGGGGGAGGGGTGCCGCCAGGGGTGAGGGCAGAGCGAGTCCGCGGGCCGCTGACAGCGCGTTGCGCTCCTGCGGCTGGGCGCCGGGACTGGAGTGTGCGGGCGCCCAGCAGCCGGCGGCGGCGAGGCCTGAGGCGCGCCTGCCGGCCGCAGGATGTTCGAGGCGGCGCGGGACGCGTTCGAGAACATGGTGGACCCGGACCCCATCAGCCTGCGCTCGCACTTTGCCTCCTTCCTGGAGGCGCGCCCACGTTCCCTCCTGCCCGCCCTGCTGCCCTGCCTGCTCCCGCTGCTGCTCCAAGCCGGCCGCCCGGCAGCAGCGCCGAGCCGCTGCCACCGGCTTTCCGCCCACGGGCTGAGTCTCCGGGAGGGCACTCTGTCCTTGGGCCCTGGCATTGCTCACAAACGAGTGCTGCTGGGGGTATACTTTCCGTTATCCAGGGGGAGAGGCTGTCGCCCCCCACATACCAAAACTGAGGCCCTTTCTGCCAAGATCACACCTCCACAGTTTGCGCACGCATCAAGAGAACGTTCAGCCACGCTTGCGAGTGCGCCCCTCTGGGCCCTCGGCTCGGCGGCACCGCGCCTGACCGCTGCTGCCCGCCGCGTGGCCAGGAGGCGCGCATGGAGCTGGAAAAGGGGCAGGCAGCCGACACGGAGAAGGTCAAGTACTGCTTCGGCAAGGCGATAAGCCTGCTGCTCTCGTTCGAGGAGCGCGGCGTCCAGCTCAGGCTCTTTCACACGGCCGGCTTCGTGATGGCAAGCCCCCGTACCCCAAACACAGTTCATGCCTCGGATCAGAACAACTGCGCCTCTGCCTGGCGTCGCAGCTGCGGGCGCCTGCAAGGCTGCAAGCATCAGACTCGGCCAGCGGAGAAGCCTGCTCCGGCCCGCTGCGAGAATGTCGCCTCTGCCGTGCGGCAAGCGGGCAGCGCGGCCCGCTGCTGCGGTGCGCTGAGCCGGCAGCGGCCGCTGCAGGCAGCGGTGGAGCTGGAGCGCCTCATCGGAGGGGAGGCCATCCGGGTGCGGGCGCCGGACGGCGGGCAGCTCGACTGGTCGGTGCTGCAGATGTGCATGCACCTGGTGAAGCACACCGAGAAGAATGGTAACCCCCCCAACGCCTATTTTGCCTCGGCAGCTCCGCAGCTGCATGTCGGTCGCAGTGAGAATTCCCTCTCGGATGAACGGGGCTGCATTGAACAGCAGTTTCAGCAGGGGGCATTCAAACGGTCTGCGCCGATGCTGCGGGCCGGCCTCGCCACTTCAGACGCCGCTTGCCCATCTGCCAGCCGCAGCTTCCCAACTCCTCGGCAGTGCGGTCAGTGCGAAACCGCGGGCCGGCCGCACATGCCAGCAGCACGGGACAGCCGGCGCTCCTGGCGAGCCGCCACGGCGAGTCTCTCCGGGGCTCTGCTTGGGACTCGCCAGTGGGGCTCGCCGGCCGCTCCGCACCGAGGCTGCCGAGCCGGCTCTGACGCCCGACTGCTGCCCGCCCCCCGCCGCCCGCAGACCAGTTCATCAGCATCGCGTACGGCAGCCGCATGATCAAGACAATAGCGCTCGGACGGCGCCGGCTGCTGGTGCCGCTGGCCGACGCCATTTTTGACAACATGGCGGCCAAGGGGGACATGCCCGGCCGGGGCGCCTGCTCCCAGTACGCCATCATGAAGCGGCAGCTGGATCCGGAGGACCTGGAGCGCATCGACAAGGCAAGCCGCCCGCCTGCGGCGCACGCCCTCGATCGGGCGCTGCAGGGCTTGCCTCCAGTGCCGCCGCCGCCGCCGCCGCCGTGCCTCACATGCATGGCGCCGCCCGGCGTCTCCGCGCTCTCGGGGAGGGACAGGCAGCTGCCGAGGCGCCTGCGCGGGGCCTGCTGGGAGCGGCGCCGGCCTGCAGTCAGCACACGCACCGCGCTCAAGGGGGGGCCTTCCGCCACGCGCGAGCGACATGCTCCATCCCGCCGCTCCCTGCGGTCGGGCAGCGCAGCGTCTGGCGCCGGCCTGTCCTGCTGTTTGTGGCGGCAGCGGGTGTGCAGGGGGCACGTGCGTGCGCGCGGGCGGCTGAGCCAGGCGGGCTGCGGCGGGCTGCAGGCGATACACATGGCAAAGGCGTACCGGCCGCCCAAGGTGCCGCGGCACGGGCGGAACAGGCGGGCCGAGGCGGAGGCGGACGAGGCGGACGAGCGGCTGGACTGGGAGCCCAGCAGCGGGCGGGAGCGGGACAGCGACTCGGAGGAGTGAGCCGGCTGCTGCAGACTGCCGTCCGGGTCGCCGATTCGCGGGCGGAGCGTCAGGCGCCAGGCTGCTCTGGCGGCGGCTTGGTGGCCCTGTCGATCCTGCGGGCCGCGGGCGGGGGATGTGTGCCAGCTGAGGGCACCGCCCGGCGGCCGTGTAAGTGTGTCGAGAGTGGAGTGCCCCACTTGCGCTGGAAGGCCTCCGCCTTGCGGCGCTGATACGCTTCCCACTCCTCCTCCGACAGCTTGCGCACGGGCAGCCAGTCGCGCCACGTGCCGGTCGCAAAGTACTGCGGCGCCTCGGGGTTGCCTCGTAGCGCCTCCGGCTGCTCGAGCTGCGCCGGCCGCTCCGGCGGCGGCCGCTGCGGCTCCCCTGCAGCAGCAGGCTGACCCTCACACACCCACTTGCCGGCAAGGGTGGCGGCCGAGACCGAGTCTGGCATCGGCGAACCGGGCGGCTCGTCCAGCAGGTCCAGGGAGATCAGCGTGCGGCGCCAGAGGTGTGGGAAGTCCGCCCAAGTGGCTGCCACGTCTGCCGCTCCGCCCACGGCGGCGCACACCAAGGCGGTGGGGGCGGCCTGTCGCTTGCCGGCTGTGGCCGGAATGCCGTCAGGGCGGGTTGGAAACAGTTGGCCGTATCCGCGGTGCAAGACGGACACAGCCAAGGTGTGACGCACCGTGCGCAGCCATCACCAGGTAGCCGGCCGCTCCGCCCGCAATGATGCTGTTCAGTGGGCTGACCTGACACCGCAGTGCACGAACCGCCTCCTGGATGCCTGCAGCGCGCACGGGCGGTCAAGAGGGCAACGAGCGTCGGCCTCTCTTGTCATGGAAGCCATAGCGGGCATGCCTGCAAATGTTGTCTCGCAGATCACGCAGCTCAGGCCGGTGGCCAGCGCCCAGTTGATGACAGGCCCGCGTTTTGTGACGGCATACAGCGCTCCACCGACGATCCCTGCGCCAGCTGCACGCCGTGCCGAGTGTTGTGCTCGATGGCATGCGGATTCATTGCGAAGGAAATCTTATGTCGGGCCGTCCGCACACATGAGTTTATCAGCGTGTTACCTGCCAGCTCTGCCTTGCTCAGCATGCGCTGTTGCCATCCCTCGGCTGCCTGGCAAGGCATGTTTGAGCGATGGGGAAGCGGGCTTAGGGGTGTGCGAAAGCACGTTGTGGGGCACTCAAACGACACCTAGTGATCGCCGCCGGCGGGCTCGACACCTGCGGCTCGACAGCCCTAGTGATCGCCGCCGGACCTTCGGCGAACGCGCCGCGAACTTGAAAGTAAAGGGCTTTGGGGTTCTCGCTCGACCGTTTACGCCGTTGCCGTCTCAAAAGCAGGCGCGCGTGGCCAGCTTTTACGAAGTCAGTAGGCAGACGACACCCATAGCAGGTGCAATTTAGCCGTAGAGTAGGTCAGATCGCCAGACATCGGCAACTCGACAGCTAGAGGGGAAAAGCAGCCCGCGCGCCGACGACAGCCGCTGCAATGGCCAAGACGCTTGCCCTGCTGACGCTGGCCCTCGGTCTGCTGGCCGCCACCGTCTCCGCCGCCCCTGGTGCGTAGCTTCTGGACTCTGTCGCACGGACGGCCGAAATTACGACCGGCCGCCGGCAGCGATCTCTTCCGCCCGCCTGCGTGGAAGGCACATTCGCGCAGCGTATTGTGATGTACCGCTCTCCTGCCGGCACATGGGAGTCGTACGGTGCTCATCTTGTGCACCCGCCGTTTTGCATGTGGCGCGCCCGAAATCGTCACGGCGGCCGCGGGGCTCTCGCGAACGGGGGGCCGAGCCGTGCCTGGCTGAAGCAGATGTATTTTCTGTACCGTGCATGCCCGCATTCCGCGGTCGCGGCTGGACCGTGTCTCGCGCGCCGCCGCGAAGTCGCAAACGGGCGGTGCATGATGGGCGGCCGCTGACGCCTTTGTCGTGTGCTCGCAGCGCCGGCGCCTGTCCCTGCCCCTGCACCTGCGGTAAGCCATCTCTCATTTCTCCGTCGTGGCACCCGGCAACTTCGGCCCCCGGGGGGGGGCATGTCGTCTGTCACAGAGTGCCAGTTGGCAGCTTCTCACTCAACTCGTCTGTTCACTGTGCAGCCCGCCGCTGGACGGCGACACCTCCTGGCACCCGTGCCGGCCCCCGTTCCGGCGCCCGCTCCGGCTCCTGTGAGTCCCCCTGCCTACATAGACAAGCACACGGGAAGCAACATGTTGTGTGAAGCTCCTGCGAGGCTCAAACTGTAGCTCTGAGAGGGAATCGGACTAAGTTGTGTATCTTTAGAGGGTCCTTGATCAAATTTGCGACCACTCTGACACATTTGCTCATTGTGCAGGTGTCTACCGGTCGTCGCCTCCTTGCGCCTACCCCTGCGCCTGTTCCGGCGCCCGTGCCTGCCCCGGTGAGTCAGCAGCAATCAGCCCCACAACGTGCCCCTTTTGGGCATGGCCCAGATTACTAACACCCATGCATACTCTCCTTCTGCAGGTTTC
This sequence comes from Trebouxiophyceae sp. KSI-1, assembly GCA_003568905.1. Taxonomy (NCBI): domain Eukaryota; kingdom Viridiplantae; phylum Chlorophyta; class Trebouxiophyceae; species Trebouxiophyceae sp. KSI-1. The sequence goes on along the minus strand of BHFV01000076.1, from coordinate 8,045 downwards.
CACCGGCAGGAAGCTGCTCGCGCCCACGCCGGCGCCTGTGCCTGCGCCCGCCCCTGCCCCGGTAAGTCCGCAGCAGTCAGGCCCCTGGTTTGCGGTTTGATCTAGAAGGGGAGATTGCTGATACTGATGCTCTGTATGCAGGCCTCCACCGGCAGGAAGCTGCTGGCGCCCAC
>BHFV01000075.1:213-55329 GCA_003568905.1 Trebouxiophyceae sp. KSI-1 | reverse complement strand
GTCTCACGCCCCACCGGCCCTTACGGGTTTTAAGCCAAGTTGGCTTGGGTGGTGGTGTAATCCTCCTCCACCTCCACTCACGTTGAGGCAGGTTCCAAGGCCAGCAGGCGGGGGACGAGAGGCAGCATGACGACTTACAGCTTTATATGTAGCTGGCTTATCAGAGGCAGCCGAACGACGTTGGCGACGACAACCATCGAAAACAGGCTGTTGCTCGTGTTCCGAGCTGAGCGAGCAGGAAGCGCATGCTGGGCGCAGCACATACGCCTGCTGCCAGCACAGCGGCTGGTCGCGCACAACCGCCCAAGCAGCAAAACCGGCGCCCAGCACAGGGGCGGCTCAGTCGCTCCTGGCGGGGGACGCCGACTTGGCGGGGCTGCGGCTCCGGGAGGCTGAGCGGGCCTTGACTGGGCTGCGGCTGCACCCACAGCAGACCAGTCCTCAGGGATCAGCCACGGCGGCAGCAGCAGCTGGCTCGCCCTCCGAGCTCACCAAGGTCACCACCAAGCAGTAGCCCAGACAGCCGGCTGTCCTGCCCAGACCCAGCCAGGGACCCGGGCGTGCAGGGGAGGCACCTGCGGGAGCGGCTGGCGGGCGCGCGCGAGCGGCTGCGGCTGCGGCGCGGAGAGCGCGAGTCGCGGCTGCGGCGCGGCGGCGAGCGCGAGTCGCGCCGCGAGTCGCGCCGCGAGGGGCTCTTGCCGCCGCTCGAGTCGGGCTTCACGCGGACGTAGATGCCGCGGTCGAACTCGGAGTCGTCCAGCTTGCGGATCGCGTACTTCATGTCCTCCTCAAAGGCAAAGTCGACGATGCCCATCATGCCGTCCCGGTCGGGGTACACCTGCCAACCAGGAGCTCAATGGGTCGGAGGTGCTGCTTGGAGCCGCTGCTTGGCTGCAGGGAATCTCAACACCGCGATGGCCGCAGCTCCAGATCATTCTTCCGCACCCTTCCCTCCTCCTGCCTTGAAACTCCTGGGAGAGGGGGCCTCAGCACCACACACAGCCTCCCTATTGCAGTGCACAGCAGCTGCCGCACTAGCAGCGATGCAGGGGGGCGGTCGTCTGAACAGGGAAAGGGAGGCTTGCGTTGGAGTAGGTGACGTCGCCGGCCTTGCGCATGAAGTCCTTCAGGTCCTGCCAGGAGCAGTGGCGCGGCAGCCCGGTGACCATCACTCGCCACTGCGAGCGGCGGGAGATGCCGCCGCCGTAGCCGCCGCCGTAGCCGCCGCTGCCGCCGCCGCGCTTGGAGCCGCCCTTGGCCAGCTCGACCTGCCGGGCGGCCGCGGGGACGTTCAGAGGGGGGCTGCAAGCAGCATTGGCAAGTGCTCGCACTTTCCGGCAGGGGGCATGCATGTGGGCAGGCTCGCAGCCTTGGCTGTCAGCCTCGCAAGAGCTGCAACAACCAGATCTGCAGGTGTGGCGGGTGGGGGCGCGCCCGCAGGCGGCTGCCGCCAAAGTCGTAGTTGTCCCGCCCGCGGACTGCGTCTATGGCGTCGCGAGGGTCATCGAACTCGATAAAGGCGAAGGCCGGGGGGCGGCTGGGCGTCTTCAAGTCAATCTGTTGCAGCGCACGCCGCGCAGTCACTGCCTCCCGTTTCGTTGCTTTGCAGGGCATGTTTTTGAGTGGGCAGAGACAAAGGAGCGGAACCTCGATGATGCGGCCGTACTTGTGGAAGAGGTCCTCCACCTCCCGCTGCCTGATGTCCGCGGGCAGGTTGCCGCAGAAGATGACGCGCGACATCCTGCGGAACAAGCAAGTACCCTTACCCACTGCCTGAGGGATAGGGCGCTCGGTGTGCAGCCAGCCAGGCCACGGGCTCTCGGGCTGCAGTCATCGGCTAGATCACCCGCTCCAGCCGCCGGCAACACCACTGATGGCTGACTTCCCCTCCAGCGACAGTCCGCGAGCGATCGCATGCCAGGCCAGCCGAACGGCACATCCGGGCCAGCAGCCGCACAGCCAGCACCTCCCGCCAGCGCCCAGCTCGGAGCCCAGCCAAAACCAGCGATTCCAGCCCGCATGCTCGCGCGTTCAGGCCGCCAGGGGGCGGTCTCCTGGTCCTGAGGCGTGCCCTGCCGCTCCGAAGGCACCGGATCGCGGGCGTCCGCACCTGGCCTCAGCGGCTGCGGCTGGGGAAAGGTTTCAGATCGCCGTCCGCCCTCCGACGTATAGCTCCCCCTGCAAGCACGCGGGCCATCTGTCTGTAAATGTGGAGTATAGGACCATCTGTCTGTAATAAGGCCCATGGGCACTAAGCTGCAAAGATGCCAAAGGCATGTTGGCTTCGATCACGCACCTGCGCTGCAAAGTACACCCGCTGCAAGTCGCCGCAAGTCTCTATGTTGCAAGCGGCTCGCAACCGGCTCGCAACCTCCGGAGCGGCCAGGGTCGCGCTGGTTGAAGCCAGGCTGGCGTTCTCCCGATTTCAAAATTCAGGAATAAGGCAACAAGCAAGAGAACACGATACACGATTGCGACTTGAAAGGCTCGGAGGCCCTGTCAGACGTCAGCCCTTCCCTCCCTTCCCCACCCGCCATACACCTTTGAACCTTTGGAATTTTCCACATCCAACGCGCAACCATGGCGACGACTGGCTCGAAGCGCAAGCGCGGTGCGGCTCGGATCAGACACTGGTGTTGGCAGGGGGAATGTGGTCCCGGGGAATTTGGTCCCTTTCTTGTGACGCATGTTGCCCAACTTGCAGAAGATGCATCCGGAGCCGAGGGGGCCTCCGGTGCGACCTTACAAAGCAACTCCGAGCACAAATCGGTGCGCAGCCTCAACACTTCACCAGCGGCTTGAATTTGCTGCCCTATTCCCTTCAAAGACCGAAAAAAAAAATGCTGGCTCACTTCAGCAGGACGATGCTCCTCAAGCGGAAGCAAAGGCCGCTAGGCGGGCGGAGGCTGCCGCGAAGCGCAGCGCTGCGAGGACAGTCGCCGCTGCGGCCGCCGCCGAGGCCGCCTTCAAGGCCAAGACGGCCGTGGCAGGCTTCAGTGTGCCTGCTACCGAACCAACAGACAGCGGGCTGAGTCCAGCCTGGCGCGTGCTCCTGACACGGAAGCAGCAGCATCTGGCGGCTGACATGAGCCAGGTTTGCAGTCACAGCTCCGTTGTCGTGTGGCAACCCAACAGCGAAACCTCCAGGCCGTGCTGACTGCCACTCCGAATTTGCAGAGCGGGGCCAGCTTTCTGGGGCCGCCTGTGATACTGCGGCGCTACGCGCACCTGGCGCTCACTTGCAGAGAGATGCGCTGTCTGGTCGTGACCGAGGCCCTGCCTCTGCTGGTGCCGCGCGTGCAGCCGCTCATCAGCCCCAGGCTGCTGGCTGCGCAGCCCGTGCGGGCCACGCTAGCCCTGCTCTGCCAGGAGCCCAGCCGCTGCAGCTTGGCAGAGCTCAAGGTGCGAGTCGAATGCCGTTCAAACAACTCCACCGTGGCGCACAAACGCGCAACACTCGTGCGGTCAGGCGCGACCGTGCTGCAGGCGGCATGCCGCGTTGTGGGCGTGGTGATGGGCAAGTGCAACAAGCCGGAGCTCATCGTGCGGCTGCTGCGCTTCCTGGGCGTCGCCAAACCCACTCCCGTGCCGCCCGACCTGCTGCTGGCTGTCGCGTGCGCCCCACCCGCCTCTGTCCCTGCACCGGCACCGGGCCAGCCTGCCGCCTCGCAGTGCCTGCAGTCCGTCTGTCCCCAAGCCTTGCAGCCGATGTGTGTCTTCATCTGGACTCGGAGAGCAGCCCAGGCTCGCCGGGTCGAGGCAGGTCGGAGAGGACGAGGGAGTGTGCGCGTGGCAGCGACATGGGGCGGCTGTTCTCCCGGCAGCCGGACATGTCCCTCCACCCTTACGCCCTCGACGCGTGCGACTTTCTGGGGCCGGGCAGCATGGCCGAAGTGCGCGCCCACATCAGGAAGGTAGAGGTTTTGCCAGTCGTGAACGGCTGCAAATCAGCAGGGCCAGCGAAACAGCCGCTTGGCAAAGAGGATGCTCCTGCTCCTGCAGGCGTTCGGTGTGTGGGACGAGCCTGGCTGGGCGCGCCTGCTGAAGCGATTGCACGCTGCTGAGACGCCTCCACTGACGCGGCCGGGCTACGTGCCATACCCAGGATTGGGCCAGTGCTTTCTTCCCAGCTGGCCCATGCCTTGGCAGGAGGAGGGGTGTTTGATTGGGCGTAGCAGTGAGCCGTCAGATGACGAGGACGGGCCCAAGTGGATGTGGTATCCCTGAGCCTGACTTCTGAATCATGTCTGCCGGCCACGGCTTGGCGTGCTAAACGCGATGACACAAAAAAGACCCTTGCTGCGAAGGGCATCTCGAATCAAGGAGCTGCAGAAGAGACGGTGAAAACTAGCAAAGCAGCGCATTGCGCCAGACAGCTCAGACTGTGGCAGCGCTGGGCAGGTGACACCATCTCGGCAGAGGGATTGAACGCAATGCCAATCAAATGCTGCTCCGCGTCTGCCGCAGCGGCTACGGGTGTTGCATGATCACAGACTTTGGGAGCAGAAAGCAAGCAGGCATTCAAACCAGGTCGGGTCACAACCTCCTGCATCGCACATGCAGGCATGTAGCAAAATCGGGCTGGGAAGCGACACCGCCTCCCAGCTGCCCATCACCTAGCAAGAGAGGGCATCGCAAGGCGACATGACACATGCCAAGGGACCAGACAGCACAAAACTCTCGCAGGCCTGAGCAAGCGCACTCTCTGGCCAGGGCCACAGCGAGTGCCGGGCCTGAAACAGACTCTGCAGTCGGATGAAAAATTCTGTACGTTTCAGTATGTGCAGCACAAGTGATTGTAGAAAAATGTCTGATATGCCTGACGATAGCTGTGCAAAGGCAGGAAGAGCGCCTGTCCTGCTGCTTCTCCCTGACTGTCAGTGGACCTGCTTCAGCGCCTCATCAGGGCAGCATGTACTCGGGGTAGCAGCCGCGGTAGCCCAGCAGGCGGCCCAGCGGAAGCGCCACGTGCCGGATCAGCAGCTTGGCCGGCGGCGGCACCGCGAGGTCTATGCCGCCATAAGCAAAGACAAGGAGCAGCTGAAGCGGGTTGACCTGTTCCAGGCCACCATGATCGTATGCGATGCCAGCAAGCTGTTCGAAGAAGCGCTCGGCGACGGTGTGCGTGCCAGGCTGGATGAAGATCTTGACCTGTGCGAGAGCAGCTCTATGCTGAGACTCGCTTGAAAGGTGGTTGCAAAAGAGGCACTGGGCTAGCAATGGAGGCGCGCCCGTTGGACCAGCTTCTTGTCCGGCTCCGCGTTCCAAAAAGTGTGCGGGACGCCGACGGGCAAGGTGGCCGTCTCGCCCTGTTTGAGGACGCCCTCCTTGCCGTCAAGCCAGTAGCCCATCGTGCCCTCCAAAACGGTGTGCTCCTCTTCCTGCAGCTCGTTGCTCTCGCTTTGATTTCAGAGAAATCCAGGCAAGGCCGTGGGCCTTCAGCACTGATGATGGAGGCAAAAAAACTCACGTTCAGGTTGTGGACATGCGCTGGTGGCGAGCAAGATTTGCCACGGAAAGCGCCGCTGGCGTGCGGCTGGCATGTCACCTGAAATGTGCCATGCGGATTGCTGGAACTCTGGTCAGCGCGCTCGATGATCTTGAATCTGTCAAACGATCCAGGAATCCAGGTCAGCAAACCAACACCTCTCCGCCTGCAGTCCTTCAACACGTGGCACTTGGAGCGGATGGTTGCGCACTGGAACCCGCCGCCGCCCGGCGCCGTCTCCAGCAGCTCCCGGCTCTGCACTGTGCGCTTCCGGTTAGCGATGGCCGACCGGCTCCTGTACACACCCAGTGCGAGCAGCACCACCAGCAGCGCCGCGACCCTCTGAGCGACCGCCATGGCTGCGCCTTCACTACTTGACACTATGCAGATCGACCTGGGCTCGCCGGACGCGCGAATGTCAACCTGGAATTCGAATAGCATTCGAAAGTTGAAGCGTCCCGCTTCCCTTCTATTGCTCGTCGAGAGCTTCTGGACAGCGCATGCAGCGTATCTCTGCAGCTGTCCATCCGTTCAGCCCGAGCTTGGCCCTCAGCGCGGACGAGCAGGCACCGCGCAGGCATGCAGCAACGTGCTTCGAAGCGCCTGCGCGGTGAACAGCCTTCAGATCAAGTGCAGACGGTAGCAGACACTTCATCTGAAGCCTTGTCTGTGTCTGAATTCCCGCTCGCTAGCGCAGGCGAGGAACCTGACCCTCCAGCAGCTCCCGTGCGTCGACAGAAGGCACCCATAAAGATGACTCCGGTGAGAGCCACCAAGGCTACAGTCTATACATAAGCAGGCACACAATCAATGAGCAGCGCAGCCTTCTGCTCTGAAGCCCGCACATTGGAACAAGCACGCCAAAGCTGTCATGGTCGGGCCTGGCTGGCGCCCTGCTGGAAGACGGCTTTGTTGTCAACCGAGATGTTGCGGTGCAGGCGTTGGAAAGACAAATTGCGGCTTTCCGGACGCGGGTGGCCGCGGCCGGCATAATAGAGCCGCCAGAGGTCCCGCAGCCGACCGACAGCGGCGTGAGCCAGGCCTGGCACATCCTGCTGACCAACCCGCGCCAGTACCTGGCCACCGACCTGAGCACGGTCTGTCATCTGCTCCTGGCCAAGTGCTGCCCTCCAGTTGCACAGAGCGTGCCGCGCTCTCATGCTGGCAACCTGCCACAGGACGGCAGCGGCTTCTGCGGCCCCTCCGTCGTCATCCGCCGCTACCTGAGCCTGGGCGCGAGCTGCAAGGAGCTGAGGGCGCTGGTGCACCGCGAGGCGCTGCCGCTGCTGGCAGACCGCATGTCCGCCGATGTCAAGGCAACACTGAGCACTTCGCGCCTGCCTGAGCTGCTAGACCGCGCAGGTCGCGATCCCTACAGCGTCAGTCACGCAGAGCTCAAGGTGGCAGCTCTGGAACCCGCCCGGCTGCCAGCCGAGCCAGCGCGCCCTGCACCAGCTTACTTGCGCCCTGCTGACGAGAAGACACATGGTGGCGTGCAGGCAGCTGCAGACGCCATCTGCATGCGGTCTTTTCAAGTCTGCAAGGGTGGCGGCAGGCTGGGAATCATCCGCAGCCTGCTGCGCTGCCTGGGCCTCTCCACGCACTCCAATCTACCCGTTGCCTTGCGGTTGGCAGTCGCGTGCGCCCCCTCTGCCCAGGATGGCAGCAACGCCTCCTGTGCTCGTGCCTGCCTGCATGTACGCCCCGAGACCTGCTCTAGCCGCAACCTGTTGCTGCAGGGAGGAGAAGAGGAGTCGACATCACAGATATGACACCTTGCATGGGATTGCCTACCTCATGATGACAGACCCTGCTGAGCTTGGCATCAGCAGCACAGCCCGCTGGGACACGACCGCGACGTGCAGAGAAGCATGCATCGAATGTGTCATCATGCTGGGACGAGTCGGCTGCCTCTACAGTCCATTCTATTGCCGCAAATACATCGCAGAGGTGCGCCCCGTCTAGCTTGGCAGTGCAGGACGTCACAGCTGGCTCAACTTGAGCAGTGGCGTTTAGCAATCGCTCCACGACGCTGGCCATGCAGCGGAAGTGGAGCATTGCACAGTCATCCTGCAAATGCGCCGAGTCATTTCTTGTCACTTGCTTGCAATGAGCAGGACTGGGCTTTGCAGGTGTATCAGGTGTATGATGAGGCGAGCTATCAGCACCTGGTCCAGCGCGCCCGGCAGCTGCGGATGGCGGAGCAGCAGGGGCAAGACGAGCGGGAGATTGAGCAGCGCCTCATGAGCAGGCTTAGTGCAAAGTTAATGGGAATCGCATGAATGAAGGTGCCAGCGTACCAAGGACTGGAATATCGTTCTCGTTTTCTCTAAAGCTCTAGCCCTTCTTCCAGCTGGCTAGAGGGTGGATTGCTTGTTGAGCTTTGATGTTTCAAGGGTCTCAGAGTCTGTGCTGCGTCGCATTGTCAACAGCAACTCGCTCGCAGAGGTGAGCACGTGCACCTTGGAACCAGGCCGTCAAACAGGGCAGCAGACGGGAAGAGGAACGTGTGAGCAACGCACCAACATTGCAAAGCACATGGTCAGGCATGCAGCCCCGTCCTCCAGCACAGGGCCCAGGCACCTCCCCCCTGACCATGCTGCTGCCGCAACAACATAGCCAGCAGCAGCCGAGGCAGGAACCAGCGCCAGAGACAGACCGAATGACGAGTGGATGGTAGCCGCTTTCAGCGGGACGTCGGGGCGTCAGCTGCTATTCAGGGACTGCGGCGGTAGAGAGAGGGCGCCGCCATTTTTTTCGAGTCATCGTCGGCGGAACAGGCTACCAGGCCTTTCTAGCCGCGCTGCTGGCGGAGAGGGCTTGCTAGGAAGTCATTGTCCTGCCCATGTGCCTGAGTCTGCGTCTCTCGAGAGGGCAAGATTCATGTGAGTTCCTGCCTCGTCGTCACTCTGTCAGAAGGCCTGACGCGCTTCATGCTGCTTGGCCGCTTGCCGCTCGTGCTCTGATGAGCCCTTGGGAATCGTGGCTCGCAACAATTGAGAGGAATATTGCCCTGGAAGGATGATTTGCATGGCCTGGCACGCTTGTGCGAGAGCTAGCGTGGGTGCAGGACTCCCACTGCGCCCTGAAATTTGGCCGGTCTTTCGATGCCACTCTTCTGTGTGCGCAGCATCACGGCAAACGTACTTCTCACCGCTGTGTGCGGCCAGCAGCTGGCCTAGCACCTCGACCCCCTCCTGTCGCAGGCTACCGCGAGCTTGCCTGGGAGCTTGCCAACCCCCCACCCGGCAGGCAGGTTCCCGAGCAATGCAAGCATGAGGCAGCACCGCCACCCGGCAGATGCAGTACTCCTGCTCTAGGATTGTCAAATTACCTGTTTGAACGGTAAATCACGCCGCGCACCGGCTTGAATTTGAACGCCGCCGCCGCTCCTTGCTCCCAGGCTGTCAATTGCCCTAGCGCGGCAGAGTTGCGCGGCAGCATCCGGGCGCAGGCGCCAGAGGCGCAGGCGCAGGTGTTAGGGGCGCAGCGCCCGTACGCCTGCCACCGCGCGCGAGGCTGAAGACGTCTCGAAGGCGCCTCGAGGCAGTCTCGGAAACGCCGCCAAGGTCTGTCCAGCCGCACCGCTCCTCAGGCTCTGCTGCTCCACCGTTCTTCGAGCAAGCGTCCGTCCACCTAGCACGATGCCGGCTGTAGCTCGACGTGCAGCTCACAAGCAGGCAGCGGGGCGTCGTCCGAGGCCCGCCTCGCGGAAACGTGTTCACCCTCTCACCCCCTAGCTCGCTGCCTGTGCAGGAGCGAAGCAAAGAGGCAGGAAGTCTCTGAAGCACCAGCGATGGACGCCGACTCTGGTGGCGGTGCTGCTAGTGGGCCGTCGGCAGGCCCCGCTGTGGGCGACCATGATGATGGTCAACAGGAGAACCCGCAGGAGGAACCGCCAGCAGCAGGGGCAGGCGCCACGACGGAGCAGTCAGCTATCAGCATATGGGAGGCCATCAAAGCCGAACGACGTCTTGAGAGGGCGGCCGCCAGCGCTGCCAGGCTTGCTAACGCGCTAATAGCCAAGAGGCACGCAAGAGCGGCAGTGGGCGGCTTCAGGCGGCCAGCAGGCGCGCAGCTGGCTGATAGCGGGCTGAGCCACGCCTGGCGTGTCGTGCTCACACACCCACGCCAGCACCTGGCGTCTGACCTGAGCATGGTGCGTCACTGTTGTGCCCTCTGGCATCTTGTCCTCAGTGCCCCTCGGGGGCCCCACCAGCATCCTATTCTTGGCTGCAGGACCCGCGCTCTTCCAGCGGCCCTTCTGTAGTCGCCAAGCACTACTTCAACCTGGCCGGCACCTGCAAGGAGCTGCACGAGATTGTCATGACCGAGGCGCTGCCGCTGCTGGCGGCCCGCATGCCCGCGTGGACGAGGCAGGCCATCGACTGCGCGGCCAGCCCGGCCTTCTTCGACCGGCTGGCGCGCGACCCCAGCAGCCTCAAGCGGCCAGAGCTCAAGGTGTGCGTTTGATTTGATGACTGTGCACCTCATGCAAAAGCAGCAGCGGGCTGCTGAGAGGCCAGACGGCTGTGCAGGCGGCGGCAGGTTACATCGGCGCCAAGAGGAATGTCACCAAGCCGGAGCTGATCGTGGCCCTGCTGGGCTTCCTGGGGCTTTCTCAGCCCTGCAGGGCGCCAGCAGGCCTGCTGCTGGCGATCGCGTGCGCCCCTCCTGCTGGCCAGGCTGGCCTTGCTTTGAGGAAGAACCATGACATGGCGATGCTCTAGAGCTGCAGCCGCATGCATGCACTGCACTGCTCTGCGGCTGCTGAGCATGGTGGCCAGCACAGCATGCTTCTGTGCATACTGCCGGCACCACAAAGCTGAGAGCTTGATCCATGCTGGTATACGCAGGCAGGAGAAGGCCCTGCAGGGCCACGAGCCAACAGAAGCAACCGACTGGCGCCCGCGCATCCGATGGATCCGCTACTGTGAAGTTTCACAGCTGCGGCAGGGGGTCTGGCAGGTGCAGCCAGCTTCACCCGGTTGGAAACTTGCTTTTGGCTGCAACATGCGCTCGAAAGAGGCCAGCAGGGATCCATGACAGGCGCTGGCGGAGCCCCAGGACCAGCCGCACTTGCTGGCGAATAATGCACTCCTGCCGTCTGAAAGGAGCCCTGTCCAGACTCCACAGAGACCCGCGCTGACGCATGTGGCGGCCTGCAGCTGCAGGAGGCGCCCAGCCCGCTGGAGGAAGAGGACTGGCGTCGTCTGGTGCTCTACATCCACGCACTCCTGCTGCAGAGGTGATGCCAGCAGTGCAGCAGAGAGCTCTCGACGATTCCAGCGACACTGCTGCGGGGACCTGCAGAGACGCCTTAGCTGCCTGTTGCAATTACCTGCCTGTTGCAATTACCGTAGCTACCACGGTTTCCACACACAGCCGCCGAGCAAAGAGGGCGGCGCTGCTGGGCGTGCGGCGCTTGCTGGCCCGCAAGCGCCCGGCTCGTAAGCGCGAGAATGAATGAATGTTACAACCTCTTCCAGCCAATGCCAGGCTGATCAGGTGAGGTGGCAACAGGGGAACGGTGGGGAGAGCAATCAAACTAATGGGCGAGCGGGTTGCTTGCGGAGAGAAAGGGGGCGCGCGGCACGGCTATAGGTAAGGGGCAGCAAGGGAATGTCCAGGCGGGAAGGCAGTCGGCGAGTACAGCAGGGGAGGTGGGTGGCGGCAAGAGTGCACGGGGGTGGAGTCCAAGGACAACAGCAGCAGAGGATGGCAGGCAGGAGACGCATCGCCCAGCGGTGGGGGAAGCAGCCAGGCAGCAGGAGTTGGGGGAAGAGCATCAGCCACGTGGGGGTAGAAAGAGCGGCAGCGGGCAGGGGGCAGCAGCACGCAGAACACCCCACAGCCAAGCACCCACCCGCTCACCACCGAGCAACGCACACTGGGCCCTCCTTAGACTTGAGGTATGGTGGGTGGGGCGGCGGCAACACGTTGGCAAATACCCACTCATGCGCCCAGGCACGCTACTCAGGGATCGGCAAGGCAGGGTTACTGGACAGCGGGAGGGCGGCAGCCGGGGCGGCAAGCAAGCGGAGCGCCGCATACACAAATCGGGCGACGCCTTGGGTGTCCCGCTGCCAAATGAAGGAGCGCATGGTAGGCGCCGCAGGGGTGAACAGGTGGCTGAAGCGCTGGCGCAACGGCTGCAAGAAGGGGCGCTCGGAGACAGCGTGCAGCTCGTCACAAGGGGAGGCCTCACAGTGGGGGCAGGCACGCATGTTGCGGGGGAGCCTGACGCGGTGGCCTTGTACAATGGGAAGGGAGTGGCAGGCCGTCCGAAAGCGCAGGAGTGCTACCAAATGCCGCTGGGGGATGCGCCCCGGGCGCAGCAGTGCTCGGGGCCCGGGGCCGGAGGGGAGTCGCGAGAACCAGGCCTGGTAGGTGCAGGCCGTGGCACCAGCACTAGGGGCTGCGCGGGGGTGGGGCGGTTCAGCAGGGAAGGCGGCGGCCTGGAGGCCTGCGAGGCGGTCGCGCAGAGCGGGGAGGTCAACAACGGCGTGGGACTGCAGCGTGAGGGTAAAGGTGTGGCCAACGCCGTGCAGCGCCGCAATGAAACCCCGGACCCAACTGGGGCCCTGGGTGTTAAGCCCAACACTGTGCACCAGCTGGGCCCGCAGCGCGCAAAGGGGAGGGGAGTCACTGGGGAGCAGGATCAGGGAATTGTACAGCCGGGCCGCGCGCGTTGTAGGCCTGCAGGCGCAAACCAACAGAGGGGGCAGCACCCAGGCCCCGCACCTGGCGAGCGAGCAAATCGGCCGCCGCCTTTTGTTTGGCAAGCCGGATGGGGAGGGCATGCGCTATGCCATCCACTGCGCTGAAGATAAGCCCCAGATACTTGGCGCACGGCACTGTGCTGATGGCGTGTGGGCCGCAGGTGAACTGGTGTGCAGCTGGAGGCACCCCGCCAAAGCAATTAACAACTGTCTTCTCTGGGCTCACCGCCAGGCCGACCGCCGCAAGGAATGCAGCCGCAGAGTCGAGAAGGCGCTGGAGGCCGGCAGGCGTGGGGCTGAGCAGCAGGACGCCGTCCGCGTACACGAGGTCGGCGACGCGGCGGCCGCCCGGCAGCAGCGGGAGGCCTTCCGCGGGGCAATGGTGCGCGAGGTAGCGGTGGAGGCCATTGAAGAAGAGGCCAAAGAGCGTAGGGCTCAGTGGGCAGCCCTGCTTCACACCTGCGCGAAAAGGTTGGGCCGGCCTAAGGCGGCCATCCATGCACATGCGGTACTCTGCCGTGTCATACAGGGCACGCACGGCAGAGACCAATGCGACAGGCACACCCAGCCGGCGGAGGGCCTACCAGACCAGGGAGCGCTGGACACAATCATAGGCAGCTTTGATATCCATGAAAGCGCCATAGAGTGGGGACCCCGCCGCCGATGAGGCAGCCAGCGCATGCTGAAGCAAGAACAGAGGCTGCAGGGTAGAGAGCCCCGGCCGGAAGCCGAACTGTGTAGGAGACCGCAGCCCTTCCCGCTCCGTGAACTCAACCAGGCGGGCATTCAGGACGCTCCCCAAGAGGCGCATGCATGGGTCGGTGACAGCAATCGAGCGACAGCTGGCGGTGTCGGCCACATCCCCACGCTTGAAGACAGGGGTGATGTGAGCTGCGTTTGCCCGGGCCGGCACGTGGCCAGTGGAGAATACAGAGTTGAGGATGGCGGCAAGGGGGCCGGCAAGCACATTGACAGGCGGAGGCTGGCCCTCAACAGGAGCTGCCCGGGCATAGCGGAGAAACTCGGCAGGGACGCCAAGGGCGCCCGCCGACCGGCCATTGTTAAGGGCAGACAGGCCGATGGCAATCTCAGCTGATGTGATGGGGGCAGCCAAAGCCGCCGCCCCCCCCCCCCCGGCGGCGGCGAGCGTTCGGGGTACGCCTCAGGGGGAAGGAACCGGCCAGCCGGGAGCGGGCAGGCTGCCACTGACGAGAGGTGGCAGCCATCCCACACACTTGGGTCCTGGAGGAGAAGGGGGAGCTGGGCATGGTCGGACCGCAGCCGCCGCCAGTAGCGGCGGGGGTCGTGCTGGTCCTGGTGGATGAGGTCGCGAAGGCGCTGTGTGGTGATGGCGCTTGTGGCGGCGCACGAGGTAGTGGTTCTGGCGCTCCAGGCGACGGCGCTAATCCCGCGAGCAGCCCTGGCAGACCGCCCGCAGCAGCTGGATTTTGGCCTCTAGACACTCAAAGGAGTAAAACGGGGCATGCCGGCCGGCCATCCGGCCGGCTCGGCGCACCCCGCACGACTGGGCCCCGGCAGCAAGGACACCCTCCAGACAGGCAAACTATGCATCAACCCCCGCCGCAGATGCAGGGATAGGGAGAGCGGGGAGGGGCGTTGCAGACAGTTGCGCAGAAAGGGCACTGACATAGGCATCCCTCGCGCTTGGCTGACAGCGGAAAGCGCGCACAGGCGTGCCCGTGTGCAGCAACGGACCTCTATGGTGACCTCTTGCTCCACCCGCCTTGACTCCGACCACACAACCCAATCCTTACCGTCCTGGACTCGACTGGCAATGCCCCTCAGCCGTTGCTGCACACGGGCACGCCTGTGCGCGCTTTCCGCTGGCAGCCGAGGGGCATTGCCAGGCAAGTCCAGGACGGTAAGGATTGGGTTGTGGTCAGAGTCATGGCGCGTGGAGCAAGAGGTCACCATAGGCTCAAGGGCGAGGCTAAGCAGGACGTGGTCGATCCAACTGGCAGGTTGTTGTGTGAACGTAGGAGCGGCCTCCTGGTCACCTGGTAGGCGCCCGGTGCCGAGCACCTGCATCCTGCATGCCTCCTGCAGGAGGGCAGGAGGCGGGGGCGCGGGCACCGCGCGCGCCCTGGGCCCCCAGGAAGTTTTGGTGGGAGACCGCTTGTGGAGACCGCAGGTCCAGGAACTTTAAACTGGGCCCCCCGCACTCGAAGGGCTCTCGGCTCTCCCTCACCGCAGCACGTGCCGGCATGCCAGAACCCGCCCGGCAAATTTTGCACGCTGCCTCCCGCTGCCTCACGTCCGCGTCTCTTGCGTCCGCGTCTTGCGAAATCTAAGTCGCTGCCCCCGCGAGCCTGCCCCCGCGAGCCGGCGCCGCCCGCGAGCCGCGAAAGAACGCCGAAAAGCGAGCCATCGCGGAGATGTGTCGCGCCTGCTGCTGCGCCTGCTGCTGTCTCTAATGGTGCGCCCATGCTCTGCAGCACCCGCGCGCAACGCCCGGTTTGCCCGCTTGCGTGCCTTCTGGCCGAAGCTTCGCGCGCACAGAGCATCCGGTCCGGTCGGCGCTAGCTCGCTCCTACCAGGGCGGCGCCATCGCTCACACCTCAAAACAAGGATATGAGCTGCTCCAGAAGCCTTTACAGGGCACCTACCGTAGAGGCGAGACGAAATCCAGCATGACGGGAGTGCGCGCGAGGGGCCCATCGGCGCGCGAACCGGCGGTCTATACAGCTGCAATCGGGCCACCTAGAGTGGGAATGGATCTGAACGATGTTGCCCCGCAGGCATCCCGCTGCTCCGCTACGAACAGCACCTGCGCCCATGGCGATAGTAGCAGCGCCCGGCTGGCCAGACGCCGGCGGCACGTCCGGTGGCGAGACAGCCCGGAGGTGAAGCTGTTGTGGAGACGACCATAGCCTACCAGCTGCGCGGCAGGCATGCGGGAGAGATGACGGCCAGAGCTGCCGCCCCTGCAATCAGCTCGCTCTCAGCCGGAGCAACCCGCCCTCGTGTGCGCACAGCAGCAGCAGCAGCGACAAGACAGCGACAGAGTATCTGCAAGGGGCCCAGTCCTGCCAGCATGGCCCCCTGCACAACGACCAGCGCTCCAGCCGGAGTAATAGAAGCCGTGGAGAGCGTGCGGCTCAAGGCCCCGCCCAGCAGCGGCAAGAGCCCACTTGAGGCACTGTGCCGGGCATTTGACACCACCGATTTCCAGCACGCCAAGGTGACTTCCAACTCTTTCCCTGCTCAATGTGCTGCTGTTCTTGATGACTGCCAGCTGTTGACGCCGCGCTGCCCGGCACCCCAGGACGTGGCCACCAGCCTGCTGCTGGCAGAGGCGGTCTACAAGGCGCTCGACGGCCTGACTGGCGAGCAGGCG
This sequence comes from Trebouxiophyceae sp. KSI-1, assembly GCA_003568905.1. Taxonomy (NCBI): domain Eukaryota; kingdom Viridiplantae; phylum Chlorophyta; class Trebouxiophyceae; species Trebouxiophyceae sp. KSI-1. The sequence continues at coordinate 39,761 of BHFV01000075.1, read as the reverse complement.
GTCGCAGACATCTCCGCCGCGGCCGCCCAGCTTCCCGCCCCGCTGCAGCAGCCGCTCCAGCTGCAGTGGTCGCTGCCGCACGTCAACCACAGGTGCGGCAAACCCCCCTTCTGGCTGTCCGCATCCGCGACAGACACGGAGGGGCGCAAGGAGGCTGACGCCGCGGCGGTCACCTGCCTGGGCAGGTACCTGGTGGCGGAGGGCGAGTCGGCGGTGTACGTGGCGCTGATGGGCACCAAGGTCCGGCGCGACCTCGCGACCAACGCCGCGATCCTGCAGGAGCTGCTGTGGGAGGAGCACCGCCTGAGCGCCGAGGCGCGGCCCCCCTGCTCCCGCCCAGCCTGAACCTGCAGCTCGCCAAGTGGGCGAGAGTTGAGAGGCGGCGGCGGCCTGCTGCAGGGCGAGCCGGCGGCCCACACCGGCTTTGTGAGGCGCGCGCGCAGCATCCCCGTCGACCGCCTGCTCGCCCTGGCGCAGGCGCGCGGCAAGCGCCTCGTGCTGTGCGGTGCGCCCCTCTCATTCCATCAGGCTTCTGCTCTCGCCCACCCCTTCTTCCATTCGTCTCCTCACCGCCTTTCTTTGCCGAAAGCAGGTCACTCGCTCGGCGGCGCGGTCGCCGAGCTCTGCGCCCTGGACCTGCTGCACGCGGCCTGCTCCTCGGACAGCCCCGCGCCCGACGTGAAGGCCATCGGCTTTGCCACGCCCGCCGTCGGCAACGCCGCCCTCGCCAGGCTGGCGCGGCGCCGCGGCTGGGACGCCCGCCTCTTCAACTACCTGCTGCCAGGCGAGCAGCCAGGCTCCTCGGCCCAGGCGGCTCCTGACAGCTTGCGTGCCAAACGTGAAGCACGAATTCTCCATTCAGTCTCGGATGGCAACGCGGCAGCGTCACCTCCGCCGAGCTTCTCAGCTTCCGCTGCCTGCGTGCAGAGGACCGCCTGGGCGGCCTGCTGGGCTTCTCGCCGCTGCAGGAGGGCGAGGCGCCGCCGCCCGCCGCCTCAGCAACCACACCAGCGATGGAGGCGCCGCCGCACGGCTCCAAGATAACCGGCTGCACCGTCGCCGTCCACGCCTCGGCCACGGGCGCCTCCGAGGCGTGTGCCAGCAACAACGTGGTCACCTTTGCCCGCACCAGCCAGGCGGGCCCCCTCCTCCTCCTCTGCACCTTGCAGAGGGCTCGCTCTGCAGCTGCCCTGCTGAGACCAGGCACATTCGCCTCGCAGGCGCCGAGGGCTGGTGGGCCGCAGCCGAGGCAGCGCCGCAAGCTGCCGCGCATCGGCCTGACCTTCTGGACCGCCCGTATGGCCGTGCGCGCGCTCACCTTCCCGCTGTGGGCGCACCGCAGCTTTGTCCCGGTCAGCCGCCGCCGCTACCTCAACCCCGAAGGCACGCGCCCCTCCTCCTCAGCGACCTGCTCCCAAACAGAGCCATGTCTCCTCCGGGGCTGAGTGTATGCGCGGCGTGGCCCCGCAGGCGTGAGCCGCGAGTACGGCCGCGCCGAGGCACTCGCGCTCGCCCGCGCCAGCATGCCGCCGGCCATGCAGGCGCAGGTGCTGGGGCCGCAGGCGCCCGAGACCGCCGCCCCCGGCCTGCGGCAGCGCCAGCTGCTGCTGTGGATGCACCGCCTGCCGACGTACCGCGCGCGGCTGCGGCAGCTCAGCGAGCGCTTCCTGGGCGGCGGCCTGCCGGTACGCGCGCACCTCAGACGCTTCCCCAAGACTCGCAGCAGAGGCGGCCTGCTGCGGTCGGGAGCTCGAGCTGTGTCGCGCGCCTGCTGCAGGCCGCCAAGCCGCGCTGGCAGCTGCTGTCCCTCTCGCGGGCGGTGGTCCCCCCCGCGCGGCCGCACCGCGCCGTGCTGCTCAACGCGCGGCACCCCGCCCGCGGCTGCCTGACCAGCACGGCCGCGCTGCTGGAGGACTGCCTGGCGGCCGCGAGGCTGGCGGGGCCGCTGCCGCTGCACTGGCAGCGCCTGCTGGAGGCCGGCCTGCAGACCGCCGAGGCGCAGCGCGGGTGCTGCTCTCCACTCGCCTGGGCTTGACGCTGCTTGACGGCTGCGCGGCGATGCCAAGCTGCTGACTGGACTGCATTTGCGCAGGCTGTGGGGCTGGGTGGCGCGCTGCTGGCAGCGCCTGAGCAGCTCCTGGCACGGCGCCGCGCCCGAGTCGGCCGCCCGACGGACGGCGCCGCTGCTGGTCGTCGTCGAGGGCAGCGGCCTAGGGGAGTGCACCGACTTCAGCGTGGAGCTCGCCGACAGCAGTGCCCTGCCCGCGCAGGTGCTGCGCCTGCTGCTGCAGCCTGTCCACTAGCTACATACGCTCAGCTTTCGCAGCCGGTTCCCAGCTGACTTCTTGCGCTGCACCTGAGGACAAGTGCTCAAATTATCAGCCACTCTAAAACCCGCCGCTGGCTGGTGGGCTGCAGGTGGTGGGCCCCCTCGAGGCCGGCGCCGCGCCTTGGAAGGCTGTCAAAGCCGGCCAGCTGGAGCCACGCGAGGCGCTCGGCCTGTTCCTGGCCTGGGTGCGCTTCTCGGTCGGTCGCTGGCGCGGCGGCCAGGGCGGGCGCGGCGGGCGCACGCTGCTGCGGGTCGATGCTCCCGCGAACACGCTGGTGAGTGCTTTGCCCTTGCCGCATTCCAGCCCGCTCGCCATGTGCCGCCTGACCTAAGCGCCTGTCTCCCCGTCTCTGGCAGCGACCAGTGCTGCTGACGATGCTGCTGCGTGAAACGCAGGAGGCCTCCGGCTGCGGTGCCCTCCGACGGCTGCGTTTCCGCACCGACTTTGCAGAAGGCAGCCTGGCGCTGCAGCTGGCCGACGGGGGCGGCTGGCGCTCGCTGGTCGTGCCGGCCGCGCCGCTGAGCGGCCGCACGCTGCAGCCGCAGCCGTGCCAGGAGGGCACGTGAGTGAGAGCGCCCTGCGATCCGCTCAGCATTCTGCTTTCTCAAACTGCGGGCACGAGCTGAATATAGGTCCTTATGACGAATTCGTGAGGATGTACTGCCGCCGTCGTGACGAATTATTGGAATATGACGTGACAATGGATGAATACGGCTTTACACGGACGAAAGCAGCTTGGTGAGGCTGTGCACGCCTCTGTGTCGTTTCCGGTCCCAGCATTCTCCCAGCGGCCCCATGGCACCGCAACGCTGCATTCCCGGCGACGAGCTTCGGCTTGACGAGCAGCAAGCAAAGGACGGGCCCGCCTACAGGCGGGGTATAACGCAGACACGCTCGGGCGCCGTTTCCGGCCAGGCAGCGGACTCAGGCCGTCTGCTGCGCGGGCAGCTGCTGGTAGCCGGCCGGGCGCTTGGGTGGCAGCTTGCGGAGGATGTAGAGAACGAGCGCGGACGGCAGCAGCTCGCAGGCGGTGTAGTAGACAACGTTCAGCAGCGGGTGGTCCATCACGTCCAGGTCCGCGTCGCGCTGGTCGACGGCGGCCCACGCGACGATCAGCGCGCGCAGCGTGAAGCACGTCGCGCAGATGCCCGTCACGAAGCCGACCTCGCGCAGCTTCTTGCGACGGCCGCGGCTCTCGATCGGGAACCTGCGCGGCGGCGATCGGCGCGGTTCAGCGTTGCGGGCCCCCACGGCCGTCCCCGCCACGCACGCGATGGGAGCGGCGCGGCACCTGCGCAGCATGAGGAACAGGCGGCCGCCGTAGACGAGGAAGCCGGCGGCGGCCAGCAGCGAGACGGCGGCCAGGAAGCAGCAGGAGAGGATGCGCGCGACGCTGCTCGGCTCGGGCTTGGTGGTGACGCCGGAGAAGACCCAGAGGCCGATCTGCGAGCGTCACGATCACGGCTCAGCCACACGGCGCCTTTCCACGCACCAAAAATGCCTACAAGGGCGGTACACGTGGGATGGCGAGCGCAGGCACAGTGAGGGGCGGCATGCCTGGACGGCGTAGACGAGGGCGTTGAAGGCGACGAACATCGGGCGCAGCGCCGTCGTCGGCAGCGAGCGCGCCTGGTGGTAGATCTCGGCCCAGAACAGCACCAGCAGCGTGTAGGTCGAGAAGAAGAGCAGGCCGGGCAGGTCGAGCAGCACCTCCTGCATCACCGGCGGGTCCATCGCCTGCACCTGCAGCCAGGCAGCCGCGGCGGCAGCCACTCAGCACCTCACCCGCGCCGGCCGTCTGGCGCAGTGCGCTGCGCGGGAGAGGCCGCAGCCGGTGCCCCTGCTGCCCTGGTGGAAGCGATGGACCACCCGGGTGCGAGCAGCACAGCGACCCAAGCGGACAGCCGCAGCGGTGCATTGCAGCCCGAGTGAGGGAGAGGGGAGGAGCCGCAGCGGGACTGGCGAGCCGCGGCAGCAGCTGCAATGAGCGCAGCAGCGCTGCGAGGCACAGCAGCCTGAGCTCGCGACAAGGCTCACTGCTCCTGCCAGTGCTGGTGACTGCTGCTGCCAAGGCGGGGGCCAGGGGGCGGGGGCGGCGCGCCTTGTCGCGAAAGGCAAAGACGGCGCAGCGCAGGATGCAGACGAACGCGTTGAGCAGGTGGAAGACCTTCTGCGTGGTCCAGCCGTACTCGGGCACGCGCTGCTGGATGCGGACGAGCTGCACGAGCGCGACGAGCGCGACCAGGCCGTAGCCGGCCGCCAGCCCGACAAAGCTGTACTGCTGCCATGCCGGGTCGGCGTCGATCCGCTCCCACCAGTGCGGCAGCAGCGCGAGCGCCAGGCCGTTCAGGTCGGACACGTGCCGCATGGCTGCTCCCGCCGTGCCTGCCGCTCCTGCAGGCGTCTCATGGTCGGCCCCGGGCGGCGGCCGGACGAGAAACGGCGAGACAGAGTGTGTCTGGTGTGGAGGTCCAAACCTAACGGGGGGGTGTCACTGGCCGGCCGGGGGCGCGGCGCTGGCCTCGAGCCGGTCTAGAGCGGCGCCAAGCCTGCGGAGGACGGAGCTTCCATTCAGCGCTCATGATGCGGCAAAACAGGTGATACCTGGGCGCAGGCAGCGGCAGGGCGGACCTGTTCTGCCGATCGGTCGCGTGCGAGAGCTCAGCGGCCGCCGACTGGTCTGCAGGGCGCACCAGTCGGCGTGAGGTAAGAGGCATGATTAGCGCAGGGGGCGGGCAACCGGCCTGCTCGCAACGCCGCGCCCCTCGAACCAAGCAGCCGCGTCGGATGTAATCACGAGCATCGCGCACGGCTGGCTTTTCGGGGGCGCAGGGCGCCGTGCCACTGCCTATCCCAAAACTGGCTGAGATGGCAGGATGCGGGGCTGTTTCCGCTCCCAGTGGCCCCGAAACCGGCGCCGCTACCGCACATGGGTTCCACATCGTCCTTAATCGAGGCCTTTGGCCGTCGCAGCTGCCGCCTGCTTGCGCCCAGGCCCCGCACAAGCCGCAGCCCAGCAAGGGCCGATGGCCACCGCATCGCGGCCGTCGATGGCCGGGATAATGAGTGGCGCACCGGCGCGGGCGACCGCGTCGGCGAGGGCTGCAACGCTGGCTGCTGTGACGCTGGCAAACTCCCGGTGCCTGGCCTCCCGCGCCGCGAGCTCCGCTGCTCCCGCTGTCTGCCCGCCGGTACCAGTGAGCATGCTCAGGGCAATCTCAGATTGCCAATCGGCTGGGTTGGGCAATGGGCGCGCACAGGGGCTCCTGTGGCGACAGCCTGTGGCGACAGCTGAGAGCTGCCAACCGACTCCCTACGGATTGACTGGCACGCTGGCGCCCTGTTGAAGAGTCGCTACACGCCCCCTGGAGGTCGGGCACGGGCCAGTCGAACGCTGCCGGTCGATGGTTGACGCACATTCCTACCAATTCTCGTAAAATTTCACGGCTCGCTACGCGCCCGCTAGATTGAGGAGCCAGCCGGGAGCACCATGGGGGAGAGTCTGAAGACGATGGCCAAGAACCGGCTGCTGGTGCGCCCCGGCGCTTGCCCCCCGACAGATGCCATGGTGTCGTGAGCAACCAGCGGGTTCCTCGGGCCCGCAAAACTTGGGCCTGTTCCAACCACTTTGAGACGATGGAACAGCCATTGTGAACAGCAGCAGCCGTATCGCTCAGCCCTGCCTGTGCACCGGGGGGGGTGCTGTCACCCCCCTCTCAACTTCCACCTTCCGCCAGGCATCAAATCTCAGCACAGGCCACACGTCCCGGCCCCCCGCCGACGCCGCCGCCCGCTCCCCGCAGGACGAGATGCTGGGCAGCGTGCGCGAGACCGGCGGCGCCGAGTGGAGCGTGCTGGTGATGGACGACGTGACGACGCGCGTCATGAGCCACTCCTGCCGCATCTCGGACGTGCTCGACTACGGCATCTCGCGTGCGGCACCCCCCTGAGCCCTGGCAGCAGCCAGTGCAAGCTCCCGCCTCGGCTCTTACAGGGCTGGCCCCCCTCGCAGTGGTGGAGACGGTCACCAAGCGGCGCGAGCCGCTGCCCTCGCTGTCCGGCGTCTACTTCCTGACGCCGACCGAGGCGAGCGTGCGCGCGCTGTGCGAGGACTGGAAGCTGCGGCCGCTGTACAAGACGGCCCACGTCTTCTTCAGCAGCCGCGTGCCGCCGGCGCTGCTGGCGCTGCTGCGCGAGTGCCCCGGCCTGACCGCGCGCCTGAGGAGCCTGAAAGAGGCGCGCGCCCGGGCTCGGAGCTCACGAGGCCACCGCCGCTCCCTGGAATGGGGAGCAGGGACCCAGCTCCGCCTCCGCGGAACCCTGAGTGCGAAAACCCCGACTCCCGCAGGTCAACCTGGAGTTTCTGGTCGTCGACCGCCGCACCTTCCTCGCCGACCGGCCGGCCGCGCTGCAGGCGCTGTTCGGCGAGGCGTCCGCCTCGCAGGAGCTGTTCGCGGCCGAGGTCGCCGCCGTCGCGGACCGCCTGGCCACCGTGCTCGCCTGCCTGAAGGCGCGCCCCCCAGCGGGGGCGGCGGCAGCCCGCCCTTCTGCCGCGCTGCGCATCAAATCAAGGGCGGTGCCGAGTTTCCGGTGGCGGGTTCAGCCACAGAGTGCGTGCGAGCCGTGGGGGGGGGGGCTCTGTTGAACGTCGGATCTCGTTCTAACCATGACCTGTGCACATGCACTGCCGGGAAGCGCACATGAAAGAGTCTGGGCAAAGGGGCGCCTAGGTCGGGAGAGAGCCGCCGGCTGGCGGGCAGCCTCCCACTGGGCGATTGGGGTTGAGCGCGGCCGCAGCCTGCGACACAGCCGCCAGCCCGCCCGCAGGAGTACCCGGCCATCCGCTTCCGCGCGGGCAAGCCGTGGGAGGAGGGCGGCGCCGAGGCGCAGTCGCTGGTCGCGCAGCGCATCGCCGTCAGCGTCGACGAGCGCCTGGCCGGGCTGCAGCGCTCCGGGCAGGTGCCGGCCGGCGCCGAGACCTGCGAGCTGGTCATCACCGACCGGTGCCGCTGCCCCCACCCACCCTTCCAGCAGCTGCCGGGCAGCTTCCTCCGCCGCGCCGGCTGCTTGCTTGCCCGGCGGGGCTGCCGGCCCTCGCGGCTGCGAGCTGGGCTCTTGCTCTGGTCGTAACTGCCGCGCCGTTGTAACTGCCGCAGCGGCTTCGACCCAGTCGCGCCGGTCATCCACGAGTGGACGTACGAGGCCATGGTCTTCGACCTGCTGCCGCTCGAGGGCAACGTGTACCGGTGGGCTGCTGCCGCCGCCGTATCCGGAAGCCTGCATGCGTGGGGTCCTGGATTGTGCGGGCGATCTCGCATCAACCTCAGCGGAAGTGCTTGTTCAGAAGAGCGCCAGCAGTTCTGGCAGGCAGTGGCGGGAACGCTGGGCATGCCATCTCCGTCGTCGGATCCTGCATGCCAGCATCGTGCAGCATGCCGCGCCGGCGGCCAGATCGAGACGCGCGGCTCTCCAATCCCAACCTCGTGACTCCTGCACCCATTGTAACTCCCCCTGTGTAACTCTGCCACGCAGGTACGAGATCGAGACGGAGGGCGGCAAGGCCGAGGTGAAGAGCCACATCCTGGACGAGCGGGACGCGCTGTGGGTGGAGCTGCGGCACCAGCACTTTGCGGCGGCCAGCATCCGCATCTCCGCGCTGCTGGACGAGTTCCGTGCCAAGCACCAGGCCGCCTCCTACGTGCGCGGCGCCAAGGCGCGCCCCTGCCTCTTGCATTCACTCGCGGCCTCCCCCCGGAGGCGCAACAGGGGGCCAAGGACGCCTCTTCCTTCAGTCGTTTGGGAGGGAGGGGAGGGGGCCAAAAAGGGGGTTCAGGAGCCCGTGTCAAGCGAGCTGGCTGGGGCACAAGCACAGGGGAAGCTCCAGCTCGGGGGCCGCGGCGGCCTGGCTGCCTCACGAAGTGTTGTGCAGCCGGCAGAAGCACCTGGGGATGGGCGCATGGGCGAGGATGCGCCGGCTGCTGCCCTCCTCTTGGCTCGCACCCAGGCCCCCGCTGACGGCCCGCCTACCGCCCATAAGTAGGAGGCGAACGGCGGCGGCCTGGACATGCGCGGCATGCGGAATCTGGTCAAGTCTCTGCCGCAGTACCGGTGCCTCCCCTCCCCCCCTCCTGATCTGGTCACTGCCAGGCTCAGGCCGCGCCCCGGCTGGGCAAGGCAGGCGGGGTGAGCTGGGGGGCGCTTGCCGGCGGCCCCTGCTGCTCCGCTCGCCGCGAGCCGCCCGCATGCCCGGCTGGCGAGTCACCGCTCTCACAGTGCCAGCTTGCATGCAGCTGCCGTCCCAGCCTGCCAGACTGCGTTCAGGGGCAGCAGCGCTCACTCCAGGCGATGCCACCGGAGGCAGGCAGGGAGACGATGAGGGAACTGCAGGATGCGCCTGGCAGCTGCGGGCACACACAGCCACCAGCTGAGCTCATGAACACGGCAGGGGGCGCCAAGCACTCCTGTGGCCAGCTCCTCGAGTCAGAGGCCCTGCAATGCAGCAGGGAGCGTGGGCCCGCACCCCGGCGTGCCCCCCTTCCGTCAGCTGAGCCGCTGCCACCGCGCGGCTGCCCGCAGCGAGCAGCTGGCGGCGCTGTCGGTGCACGCGGACATCGCTTCTCGACTGAACCGCACGATCGACGAGCGCGCGCTGGTCGAGATGGGCAAGCTGGAGCAGGACCTCGTGTACGGCGCGGCCACCTCCAAGGAGGTCGTCACCTTCCTGGGCTACCACCAGGGCCTGCCGCCGGCCGAAAAGGTGCGCGCGGGGGTTACGGCCTGGTTGCAGGCGCGAGCAGAAGAGGGGGGGTGCGGTTGACTGCGCGCGCGTTACCATACTCGCGGGAGTTACAAAAGCCGCAGTGGGGGGCTGCCGTGCGGTGAAGAAGCGGGGTCAGAGTTACATGCGCTGCAGTTACAATCGAGGGCACCCCGTCTGAGCAGCGGGCAGGTGGCGCACACTGGTCTCTCCCACAGAGCTGCATGAAGTGCAGAGGGCAGCGCCCTCCTGCCGGCGCCTCAAGCCTCGCGGGCACTTCACTGCCGTGCTGACGCTGGCGCGGGCGCCGGCCCCGCAGCTGCGCCTGCTGATGTGCTACGCGGCGACGCACCCCGAGAAGCTGGACGCGACCAAGCAGGCGCAGTGGCAGAAGCTGGCCGGGCTGAGCGGGGAGGACATGGCGACGGTGACCAACCTCGAGTTCCTGGGCGTGCCCGTGCGCAAGCGCGGCAAGACGACGGGGGGCCTCAACTTTGGCCGCAAGCGCAAGCGCGCCGTGCGCAAGGCGCGCTGCCCCGCCTCCGACCGTGGGGAGTTGCGCTTGGGTGCCCCGCTCTGCAGGCAGGGCTGCGAGCCCGCGCCCGCTTGCCAGTGCCCACGCCTGCGCCGCTGTCCGTGCACTTCCCCCCGTGCAGCAACATGCCGGCCGCCCGGTGCCTGCCTCACCCTCCGTTGCCTGCACGCGCTCCCCTCGCTCCGATCTGCACTGCCATCTCCTGACGGGCGGCTCCTTCCCGCGCGGCTGCGAGCAGGACCGGCCGCCGGGCGAGGATGAGCGGACGTGGGAGCTGTCGCGCTTCGTGCCGATGCTGCAGGAGGTGGTGGAGGACCTGGCGGCCGGCAGCCTGTCGCCCGACGAGTACCCCTACGTGCGGCCGCCGACCGCGCCCGGCAATGGCACGCCTCCCCCCCTGACTTGTCTTGGGGGGGGCGCCTGGGCCGGGGGCGCGCCAAGCTGCTTTCTCCTCGAACCGAGGACGTTGCCTGACGAGTCCGAGGCTCGCTCCTGGAAGAGACGGAGGCTGTTGTTGCAGACCCGGCAGCGCAGAGTGTGTCAGCTGCCTCTGCGCTGCTCACTCCCGACTGGCAGCTGACGGCTGCCGGCCGTGTGTGCAGGCGCGGGCGCGGGGCCCAAGGGCGTGTCGGTGCGCCGGCCGGCCGCCGGCTGGGCGCGCAAGGCGTCGGGCACCACGGCCCCGGCGGCAGCCGCCGGCGGCATCGCGGAGGTCGCGCCGCGGGTGCGGCTCTGTCTGCTGCCGCGCTCCTGTCAAGCCCAGGACCCTCGCGCTGCTCCAGAAGCCGTCTGGGCTGCACGGTGGCCTGCTTGCTGCTGCTGCTGCTGCGCCTTGGGCGCATCCCCCCGACCTGCTGCACCGGCTGCCGGACGCAGGGGCGGCGGGTGATCGTGTTCGTCGTCGGCGGCATCACGCGCTCGGAGATGCGCGTCGCGCACACGCTGTCCAAGCGGCTGGGGCGCGACATCGTGCTGGGCGGCACCTCCCTGGACGACCCGCCCGCCTTCCTGCGCAACCTCTTGGTGCGCTCCCTCCCCTCTGGGGGCTCGTGCCTGGCGGCGAGCCGGGAGGGCTGGCTGAGCCAGCCTGCGAGGCGTGCAGAGCCTGGGCGCCGCCGGAGGCAAGCCGACGCGGCCGGGCGGCCTCGAGTTCTGAGCGCCTGCTGCAGGCAGAGTCGCCCACCACAGCCGCCCACCACCACTCCCCTAAACTTTCCCCTCCGCAGCCAGCGGCTCTGCTAGGAGGCCGGCCGCTGAGCCAGGCGCCCCCACGCAGGAGCTGGGCATGGTCGACGGCGAGGAGTACGCGGCGGAGAACGCCGGCGACCCCAACGCGCTGTACGGCGCCTGAGCAGCGGCCGCCGGTGATCTCGCATCCCGCGGCCGCCTCCGCAAGGCCCCGGCGGCTGCCTTTGATCGCGCGCCGACGTGCTGCGCACCGAGTTGTTCGTCTGCGGCGCTGGCGGGAAGCTGGCGCCGTACAAGGAACGCTTTAAAAAGCTGCCGCGTTTAGCCCGCCGCGGCCGCGTGCCTCCTCGCGGTAGAAGCTGTGTGCAGTTTGTGCAAACGCATTGCGAGGGTTGCGCCCTGCGCATGGACTGTCTGCGCCGTTGAGGAGACGGGAGGCCGGCAGCCAGCGCGCGGCATTCGATCCGCCGCAGCCCCGCGAGCCCGCGGCTACGGCCGTGCTGATCCAGCGGGCGGACGTAAATGAAAAAATGTACGGCAGTATATGACAGCTTGAAGCCCGGCGACGGCTGCCCGAAGGCTGACGGCTGGAGTGCATGCCGCCATCCATTCACAAGTGCTGCCGATCGAGAAGATCGGGTCGTGAAACACGGCAGGGTGTTTCAGCCGGACAATCCAGCGCAGAGATGGTATGCACTGCACTGTACTGCTGTTTAAAGAAGAAAGAAGAAGAAGGAGAGAGAGCCCTACTGGCCGGCAGCCCGCCCCCCAATCCTTAAGAGGAGGCCACTGAGAGAGAGAGAGAGCCTCAATTACCCTTCAGGAGAAAGTGGTTCGGCGGGGCAGAGCGCCGGGCAGGCTCGGACGCGGGGGGCCAGGCGAGAGGAGCGAGCAAGGAGAAGCCTCCTTCCAGTTATCAAGGCGTCGGCGGCGAGGTGAGCACAAGCTCCCGGCACGGGGAACGTGGGTGTGCGACAATCACACTCTGAGCGCCTGACCAGCCCGTGCTAACGGGCCGACTCCCTTTGGTCGGCCCGATTGCTTCCGGAGCATGCGGTGCCGTCGCGTTTTACGCCTCGGCCCCCTGCTTTTGCGCCGCCTAGCAAAGATTTCTGCTCCTTTTTCCTTATTTCGACCGGGGCGGCGCTGTCCAAGGCTTTCGCGGTCCGGCGGCGCTGCTTCGCTGAATGGGGTCGTCTCGCGGCTTGCGTCCTGCCTCTTTCGGCCCGCTTGGCGCACGAATGCCTCACCACCTCAGCGAGTTGGATTTTAGACGGAGATGCCTGACAATTTCTCGTTCAGGCGAGCCGTCGATCGATTGACATCTGGGAACGGCATGAGCACTCTCGTAGCGCCGGCTTTTCCGGCCTTCCCGGGCCGCGGCCTTCCCGGGCCGCTCGCTGCGCCGGGGTGCCCTGATCTGCCGCGTGGCCAGCTGCGGTCTGGCGCCCGCACAGGGGACGGAGTGGCTGCGAGGCTGTTCTCCCGTGTGCCTCTGGCCGTGCGAGTCCGGGTTTGAGTGGGCGTACGGCACGGCGAGCACGGGCGCCTGCTCTGCAGGAGAAGTCATGTCGTTCCTGAGCTGCTTCAGCCCGAAAAAGGTCGAGGTCAAGGAGCCCGAGGGCAAGGCCGACGCCGACCGGCCCGTTGTGCCGCCTCTCGCGAATGGCGGCCATGCGGCCAACGGCGAGGCGGCCGCCGACGTCAAGCCCGCGCCGGAGCTGAGCGGCTTCGACACGGCGCGCGAGGAGGAGGCGCCGGCGCCCCCGGTGACTGCAGTCGCGCAGATCGCCAAGCCATCCAAGGCCAAGTCCGGCTCCAAGAAGGCGGACCCGGCGGCGCGCCTGGTCAAGGAGCTGCCCAAGCACCCCGAGTACCGGTGCGGCCCGCCGTCCTGCTCTCGCGGGGCTCAGAGCGTCGGTCGTTCCCTGCCGTAGCTGGCCGAGCTACATCCGTGCAGAAGGGCGCGCGCTCGCCGATGCTGGACTTGGAGCATTCGTGACGACTTTATATGATGCTGTGCTGCCGCCTGCCTGGAACCGCGCCCGTTTCAGCGTGAATTCTCTCCCGAATTTTTTCGCATCCGGCGCGCAGGCGCCAGGTGGTCGAGCTGATCAAGTCCAGCGGCGACGATGAGGGCTTGCCCGCGCACATTGTCGCCTACCTGAACGACCACGGCTACAGCGTGCCCAGCCTCGCCGCGCTGAATCAGGTGTAGATTCGGGCCATTTCGCGGCCCGGTGACAGCGTGCCGGCCCCTCCTGCCCTCCCAGTCACTACTTTACATCTGAATCGAGCCAGATCGACAGTCGCCTCTGCAAAAAGCCACGGACTCCGTGACGTGATTGCATCCGGAAACATCCGGCCGTTACCGGTGGCCCAGCTGAGCAGCGTCCTGGCGGCGCGCAGGCGCTGGCGGAGGCGCGCGGCAGCGACCTGCTGCTCTGGGCCAGCCGCTACAACCTGTTTGTGCAGTGGAGCGCGGACCGGCTGCACCCCTGGGACGGCCTGGAGCAGGCGGAGCGCCTGGCGGCGGTGCTGGAGATCGGCAAGGCCGAGTACGACGACGAGGTCGTCGTGCTGCTCGACGGCAAGCCCGTGCGCGAGTGGAGCTTCAAGAACTCGGTCTTCACCACCCGGTGAGCGCCGCCACCGCCAGGCCCAGCGCCAGGCAGCACTGCCGCCGGCAGCTGCTCACGCCCGGCGCCACATGCAGCGAGCCGGTCGAGTGGACGACGCCGCTCGGCGACACGGTCGCCGTCGACCTCTCCCTCAAGCTCGGTGCCTTTTTCGGCTACACGCGGCCGGGCGCCGACGAGTTTGCCGAGGTCGGCAGCCAGAGCTACCTCGGCACGCAGGCGCACGGCGTCATGTGGCCGGCGGCCGCCGACCTGCCGCACGGCTGGCCGGTTGCGCCGCCAATCGTCGCCGGCAAGGCGCGCCCCAGCGGCCCCCTCCCCCCCGGCCTGGGCAGCAGGCAGCAACGTCCTGGCCTGCGCATCCCAGCCGGTGCGAGCAGCTCTGCAGCGCCCGGCTCGCAGCAGCGCAGGGTCCTGTTTTCATCTCGAGCGAATTCTCAGAGAGTCCCCTGCGGCTGCAGGTCAACATCGCCAGCGCCAAGGCCGCGCTCTCGCCCGGCGCGACCGACCCGATCGCCCGCTTCGCCGGCGTCTACTCGACGCACTACCTGCCGAACGGCGTCGAGGGCAAGGCGCTGCGCGCGGGCCCCGAGCTGACGGTGACCGCCGGAGCCGGCGGTGCGCCTCCCCCTGCCCCTGCCTCCCCCTGCCTCAGTGCCTGCCAGGCTGACCCGGTGGACAGCCCAGCACCCGCCTGAGGCCCACCAGCCCAGGCCGCCTCGCGTGCAATTCGCAGAAGCCGACCCCCCACCCCCTTGCCTGCCCTCGCCGCTGCCTGCCAGGCGGACAGGCTGCGACCTGGCAGGCGACGCAGCACAGCCAGCAGGGCAGATCAGTAGGCCGCGGCGCTTGCCTGACTTGTGAGCTGTGCGCGATCAGCCGCGCCTTGCCGCCGCTCCTCACCTCCGCCGCGCCGCGCTCCCTCGGCAGGCTCCGCGACCGTCTCGCTGAACGGCGCCAAGGTGGAGGCGTGGGCCTTCTCGCCCAACAACGTGCTCTCCTGGGAGGACGGCGGCGGCCACACCGCCTGGCTGCTGTTCATGCCGCTGGCCGGCGGCGCCGTCATCATGGGCAACGTGCTCAAGCCCGACCAGGACCCGCCCAGCGGTGCGTGGCCCGCGGCCCCCCCGCAGCTTAGCAGACGCTGCCCGTCGCCGCCTTTCAGTTCCCTGGCAGCATAAGAGCTGCTGCACGGGCATGTGGAGACCCTCGCGGCTGAGGCGGCACGCGTGTTGCTGCTGCCGCAGGCTTCAGCATCTTCGGCGAGCTCAAGAGCCAGCCGTCGCGCGTCGCGCCGAGCGACCGCATGGACGCGACCGTCGGCCATCGCGTGGCCACGGGCCTGCAGGTCGCCTCCACGCTGCTGCTGGGCGAGGTGCTCGACCTCGTGCAAAAGTGCGCCTCCCCCTCACCCGCCCCTCAGGCGTCCTACTCTTCCCACGGTGCTTGACAACACGGCGCCCTGGACAGCGTGGTGTGGCGAGCTAGCTTGCAGCTGCCAAGCCCGCTCAGAGCGCTGCCTCCCGGCTCCTGCAGGCTGTGGGCGCCCGGCAGCGCCAAGTTTGGTGGCGGCGGCGGCGGCGGCAGCAGCGGCGGCCACTCGGGCCACGCCAGCGACCCGGCGCCCGAGGCGCTGCTCGCCCACAAGGTCGACTCCCTGCTGCAGCTGGAGGACCTGAGCGACCTCTTCTCGCGCGCCTTCCTGGAGCCGGGCGCCGCCGGCGGCGTCGAGCTGCACTCAACCATCATCCCGGAGCTGGTCGCCGACGCAGCCGGCTTCCGCGGCCAGGCCGAGGCGCAGACCGAGGTTCGCTCCCTTCCCCTGTCAGATGTAGTCGGGATGCTTGCTATCCCGAGGCGTAGCTTGCCACCTGCTGTGTCATGGGCGCCGTGAGGGCACTGCAGCCGTCGGCCGCCAGCATGCAGCCGGTGCATTTGTTGCCGGGGCGAGCGCCTGCTTTTGCCGCTGCAGGCGGCCAAGGCGGCGGCGGCCGCAGCCGAGAAGGACGCGCGCGAGGTGGAGGAGGCCGACAAGAGCAAGAGCGTCGCGACCGCGACCTACAAGGCGGCGCAGGCGGCCGGGCGCGCGCAGGAGGCGGCGGAGGCCGCGGCGGCCGCGGAGGCCAAGGCGGGCGAGTCGGGCCAGGCGGCCGCGCGCGCTGCGACAGCGGCGGGTCTGGACCACGCGCTCGCGGCCGCGCAGGCCTTCAACCTGGTGCGCCTCGGGAGCTGCTGCTCACTTTTTGGAGCAGGAGGAAGGCGACGTTACGGTGTGGATAGGGCTGGGCGTGCTCGCTTGGCGCTGCCTGCAGTGCTGCCGCTCGCGCCTGCGCGCCCGCAGACTGAACAGCGGGAGGGCCGCAGGCGCGCGCGGAGGCGCTGACGGCCGCCAAGGCGGAGCGCCGCGCGGCCGCCGCCGCGCTGAGCTGCGTCGAGGCGGGCATCGAGGTGCACTCGCGCGCGAAGAACTACGACAAGCTGCGGGAGATCGCCGAGGCGTCGGGCATCGCGACGAAGGCGCGCGTCCCTCCTCCACTGCATGCAGCTTTCCTGCCGTCGCAAGCAGCCCGCCTCTGCTCGCACCACAACACGTCTGGTGGTCTCTGACGAGGCGTGGGGCGCTGAATTCGCAGGTGCTCAGCCTGGCCTCGCAGGCCGTCGAGGGCTGGGAGGCCAACACCGCCTCCTCCCGCCTGGCCGCGCTGCAGGCCGCCAAGGCCGCGGCCGCCGAGGCGCAGCTGTGCAACAAGCACACGCGGCGCATGCAGCCCATCAGCGACGCGGCGTGAGCGACATACGAGCGGCCGCTGAGAGGGGGGGCCACGGGGGCTGCATGAGGGATTCGGGGCCCGCATTCAAGCAGCCCGTACTGTCACTGGCACACATTGGATTTTTCTCTCACTGCTGCTTTCGGTTGCCCCATACAGAAGCTGCCTTTGTAGAGCCGGCGGCCGCCACGTCCCGGTGCCGCCCAGGCGTCTCCCCTCGAGCCCCCGTCCCGGCTGCGACGCCCCGGTTGCGGCACCCAGCCCCTCACAAGCCGGGGCGGCCCGAATTTTCTGCCTTTTGCCCAGCGGGTGCCTGATGCCTAAGCCATTTCATCGCCCGGACGGTGTGGGCCCCCGCACGCAGCGTGACTGGAACCAGCAAACACAGCACAGCACAGTGAGCGCGCGCCCCTGCTGGCGCCCGGCTGCTGGCTGCAGCGGCCGGGCGGCTGCTTGGAGCCGCGACGGTGGGAAGGAAAGGAGCAGTCGTGATGCAGGCATGCCTGCCGAGAGCAGACGCCCGTCGGCCCCTACTAGTCCGGTACATAACGCTATGAGCCCGCCCGCAGCGCGCCCGCCGCCCGCAGCCCAGCCCCGCGGCCGCTGCAGGGGGCCAGGGCCGGCTGGGGGCGGTGGCGCCTGCCGGCAAGCGTGGGAATTCCTGCTGCCTGATAATGCAAGACTCGCATGCGTGCCGCCACCCAGCCTCCCGGGCGCTGCGCCATTTGACACCCGGAGACAGCGCTGTTTCTCACACCCCCTGCCATGCGGCCCCTGGCCGCGCCGCCTGGCCGCCGGGGGCCTTCGAATCTTGCGCCCGATTGCTTTGATGTCTGCCACTGAGGCCCTTGAAAGGCCAATGCTGTATTTTAACAAGCTCTCGCTATGCAGCCCGGGACTGCAGGAGCCAGCACGCTTCTGGCAGCCGCAGAGGGCAGAGCAGTCCTATTGGGCAGCTGCTGCAGCGCTGGCACAACAACACGCACATCACTCGCAATGCTTTACCGCCCTGCACAGCAGGAGGCAGCAGTCTCACAGTCTTTCAGGCAGCTGGAAGCATCATCCCGCCAGAGGAAGGGAGAGAGGCCAGGCAGCAAAGCTGTTGGTTTCGTCAGCAGAGCAGAGGTGTGCAAGGCGCGGATGCGGCAGACACGCAGGTCCACGCTCGCTCCACAGCAGGCAAGCAGGGAGCACAAAACAGCAGTAAAGTCGCGGGTGGGCGCTCAGGCGAGCCAGGCCGCCAGCCTGGACGTGGCAGAGCGCAGCAGCGCGAGCACGCCGGCGCCCGCCGCGGCCAGCAGGGCGACAAAGATGGCCTGGTCCCGCGCCAGCGCCGCCTCCACCTGCGGGCGGACGAGATGGTTGGCGTCCGGGCCAAGTGCTGAGCCGCGACTGCTAGCCTGGCATCGCTGACTGCCAGGACACAGGAAACAGGGGCGGCAGGTGGCCAGCTCAGCCTTCCTTTGGTTGACAACCGGATGTCGAGCCGCGCCAGCCTGCCAGTCCCGTTTTGCTGGCGAATCGACCGGCAAATGAAACGGCAGAGGCGGCGCGCGCCTGCGTGTAGCGCAGCGTGGTCGCCAGGAAGGGGTTGTAGGCCGGGCCGGAGAAGAGGCGCGGCGCCAGCTTCTGCAGCATGACGCCCAGCAGCATGTGGAAGCGCGTGGCCAGCATGAGGAAGGTGGTGCCGTCGGAGCCGTTGCGGCTGCGCGCGGAGCAGTCGATGGCGAACAGCGCGTGCGCGTCCGCGAGTCTGGCGGCGGTGAACGCCGGCGCCGCCGCCTCCGCGTCGCCGCCGCACTCGTCCAGCACCTGCGGACCGCCCGCTGCATGCTCGCCCTCGTGGCCCATGCGCACGTGCAACACGCGCAGCACACGCTGCTCCCTTTCCATGTCTCCTGTGCTTGTTGGGCGGGGCTGGCGACAGCGGGACGGGCCAGCAGTGGCGTTGCAGTCGCCTCCATCCACGCAGGAGGGGGTCGGGAGGCGAAGGAGCCGTGGTCAGGCTTGCCTTGACGAAAATGGTCGCGCTCTCGAGTGCAGCGTTGGCGCCCTGGCCGGTGGCGGGCGTCACGCCGTGCGCGGCGTCACCCAGCAGCACCGTGGAGGGGCCGTGCAGCTTGGAGCAGCGGACGCCGCCGCCGAGCGGGCTCGGGCGCGCGCCCTGCGTCGGGCGGCTGGCTCACATCAACTTGAGCTTCAGAGCAAGCCGCAGCGTCGGCTTACACAGACGCATCAGCGGCGGCAAGAGGCGGCCTGCGATCTGACCCGAGCCCTCCCTCCCTCTAGCGCCAGCCCACGGCCATGATGGCAGCCGGCGCACTGCTTGGGAGCCTTAAGGCCGGCAGCTGGTGGGGGCAGCGCACCGCGAGCTGCTCGCACACCGGCGCGCGCCACGCCTGCGGGAACTTGGGAAAGTGCCGCTCGATCATCTCCGCGTAGGCCTCCGCCGTGCTCGGGCGGCTCTCGAACCACTCGGCCGGCGCCGTCAGCGAGCCCGACACGCTGCCGTGCCTGGACGGCCAGAAGGCGGCAAAGAAGTCGAGCGTGCGGCCGCTCGTGTTGAAACTGACGCACGCGCCCTCCGCGTCGCACAGCGCCATCTCCTCTGCGAACCGCCGCCACCGCCGACTCGGGCGGCTGCAAGCTGGGGACATCCGGCAGCACAGCGGCCGCAGGGCAGACAGCCGCGAGCAGCTGCCAAGCGCTTGACATCAGGGCTGCCCTCCAGGCCATGGCTGCCAGGTTGGGCGCGGCCGCTGAGGCGTGCAGTGTGCGTGTCGCAGAGCAGGCCGGCACTGGCAACAGGACAGGGCGCCAGGGGGACGGGCGGCACCCAGCGCGGGCAGGCGGTTGAAGCAGACGTAGGAGCGCGGCGACACGAGCGCCTCGAAAGTGAAGCCCGGGTCGGCCGCCGCGAGCGCGGACCGCACGCCGCTGTTGCGGCCGTCGCAGCCGACCAGCAGGTCGTAGCCCACCGCCCGCTCCGTCCCATCCTCCTGAGCAAAGCGCGCCGT
The DNA here is from genome assembly GCA_003568905.1 of Trebouxiophyceae sp. KSI-1. NCBI lineage: Eukaryota > Viridiplantae > Chlorophyta > Trebouxiophyceae > Trebouxiophyceae sp. KSI-1. The sequence continues at coordinate 20,527 of BHFV01000075.1, read as the reverse complement.
CTTGGCCGCAAAGTCGACGCCCGCCAGGCTGCTGGCATAGTGCAGCGTCACCCTGCAGACAGGCGATGGGCCCTGCGTTCGAACGCACGCTTCCTGCACCAAGCTGCTGGCAAGCGAGCCGGTGTGCCGGGTGAGGAGCAAGGTTGATGTTGTGAGGAAGAATTCGAATCATCTTTAGGCAACAACAGGCTGTGTGGTCGATGGCGAGCAAAACAAGACTGCAGACGCAAGCGCGCTCAGCAAGCTATGCTGTGAAGGAGCTGTGCGTCTGCCTCTGCCACATGCTAGCCACCGACCATGTGCCGGCTGGCCGGCGTCAGCTCGCCTGCCGGGCACGAGGCGCTCCAGCTCGAGCAGCATGTGTTCGACCAGCGCCGCACGCTCGACCAGCAGCACCGCGGGCGGCAGCCGGCGGAAGCCGGAGCGCACTTTTCCGCTTCTGTGGCGGTGGAAAAACACGCCCTTCGAGATTGCCAGGCCGTGCAGCCAGATGGAGTCGCCGCCGCGCTCCGGCAGCCGGATGCCCGCCTGCAGGCCGCCTGCTGGCTTGAGGCCGAGTAAGGGGTGAGGCAGGGACGCAAAGTTGTGGAGGAGATGGGTAAATACATTGCGAAGGCCGTCCAGGCCGCGCGGCGTCAGCGCAAAGACTATGGACCTGGATCCGTGCTTCTTCTCCTGCTCATCTGGCGCCGGCCGCTTCTCGAACAGCTACAGGAGCGGAAGCTTCAGCCTGCTGGCTGCGCACGCTTGAAGCGCAGTGGGGGCGGGCAGAGTGCAGAGGCGCACATCGACCTTGTAGCCGCGCTGAGCAAGCAGGAGAGCCGTCAGGATGCCTGCTGGACCTGCTCCTGCTACGACGGCATGCTTACCCTCGCCATAGCTCCTGCAGCACATGCATCGCTCGTTCTCTCAGTCAGCCCCGGTGCAGCTAGAACGATGCATGCCGCTCTAGGTCAGGCATCGGGTTCCCCCCGCGGGCTTCTCTGATGCGCTGATCAGTCGGACTTACTTGAGCTGCTGCGATTCGTTTTCGGTGGCGCCCCGCTGCCCGTTCCGCGCTTCGTGTCCATGCCGGGAGCGCAGCTCGGACCCGGCGGCTGCTGACGCCATCTTGCCGCGCGGATCCACTGCTGGTCTTCGTGAGCGTGCGATGCGACAAAGCTTGGGAAGGAACCTCTTGTCCTCCTACACATGATGACGTGGAGACGCGTCGTTGGAGCGTTACTTTTTTTCCCTGGCAGTTCGATGAGAGTCAAAATCATAGGAGGCAGAGGGCAGTCAGGCAAACCATGCGGCCACGCGGGGAATCAGGCTGCGCAGCAGGGCGACCAGAGCCGCGGTCGCAGCGACCAGCAAAGCAACAAAGATATTGCGGTCCCTCATCAGGGCGCCCTCGATCTGCAGGCAGCAGGCGGCATCTCAGCCTCTGCACTGCTGGGGAGCCCCCGCCCCTGAGAAGGCGCTCACGCACCTGCGAGTACGGCTGGCTGCGAGTCATGGACGCCGCATACGCGGCACCCTGGAAACGGCCGGGCGCCAGCTTCTTGAGCGCCATGCCCAGCAGCACGTGGAAGCGCGTCGCTAGCAGCGTGAAGTTGATCCCGTTGGCGCCGTTGCGGCTGCGAGCTGATCGGTCGATGGCGAACAGGGCGTGGGCATCCTTCAGCCGTGCTGCCGTGAACGCCGGCGCTGCCGCCTCCGCGTCGCCGTCGCACTCCTCCAGCACCTGCATGTGCCCGCAGTCTCTGCTGATGTCTCCTTTGGCAAGCCGGCAGCCTGGTGTGCTGAGGCAACAGCAGGGCACCGGCTCACCTGTACGAGCATCTGCGCGCTCTCCAGCGCGGCGTTGCAGCCCTGGCCGGTGGCGGGCGTCACGCCGTGCGCCGCGTCGCCCAGTAGCACCGTGGAGGGGCCGTGCAGCTTGGAGCAGCGGACGGAGGCGCCGTTCGGGGCTGCGCGCGCCTCCTGCAGCCGGCGGCTGCTTGGGTCCGACCCTGAGTCAGGGGCCCAGCGCTTGGCTTTGAGCACAGGCCTGGCTGCGCTTGGACACGCATCGGAAGACGCCATGCCAGTGCGCCGCCTGAATGCACCCACGGCGGCAGCAGGCAACCCCGGCCTACATCCGCGAGCCTGCAGCAGCGCCTCTGACAATACCCCGTGGCGTTCAAGTGGCAGGGGGTTTCAACTCACCGCCAGCTGCTCGCACGTCTGCGCCCGCCACGCCTCGGGGAACTTGGGGAACTTCTCCGCGATGAGCTTCGCGTATGACTCTGGAGTGTTGGGATTCGTATCAAACCACTCGCGTGGCACTGACAGGTGGCCGGTTATCGTGCCACGTTTTGTTGGCCAGAATGTGATGCCGTAGTTCAGCACGCGGCCGCAGGTGTTGAAGGTGATGCAGACGCCGCTCTCGTCCGCCACGTCCACGCCCTCTGCGCGCGTCGCCGGCCAGCCAGGCGTCAGTCAGCCTTGCGCGCTTGGAAGGCAAGCTTGCCAGAGCTTCGTGGCGGGGAGGGAAGGCACGCCAGCGATGGCGCCGACGGGCGGCAAGGCAGCTCACAGCCGGGGAGCGGCCGAACAGTGCAAGCAAAAGCGCGTCCTCGAGACGATAAAGGCATGGCCGATGTTCCTGACCGAACAGTCGTCGCATTCTGCCAGGTTCCCTCCCAGACGGCAATGTGAAGCATGCTGCTGTGAAATTAGTACATTTCCTTTGCCAGGCCCTCGCCCAATTCGCCGCGGGGGGCGAACGCACCGAGCGGCGGCAGCATGTGGAAGCCCTTGTAGGAGCGCGGCGACAAGTACTCCTCGTGCCGGAAGCTAGGATCGGCCGCCTGCAGCGCAGCCCGCACGCCGCTGTTGCGGCCGTCGCAGCCGACCAGCAGGTCGTAGCCCACCGCCCGCTCGGTGCCGTCCTCCTGAACAAAGCGCGCCGTCTTGGCGTTGAGGTCAACGCCTGCCAGGCCGCAGCCGTAGTGCAGCCGGATCCTGCAGGCGCAGCAGCTCTTTCAGGCGGGAGGAAGCATGTTGAGAAAAGGCGGGACGGGTGCGAGGCGAGGTGCCGGGGCGGGCACCGCTGCGGCTCGAGGCGCTCCAACTCCAGCATCATGTGCTCCATGAGCGCCGCTCGCTCGACGAGCAGCAGCGCAGGCGGCAGCCGGTCGAAGCTGGTGGTCACGTTGCCATCAATGAAGCGGTGATGGTATGCGCCCCGGGAGACCGCGAGACCGTTCAACCAGATGGAGTCGCCGCCGGGCTGCGGCAGCCGAATGCCGGCCTGGACGCGCAGAAGAGGCAGTGAGTGTCAATTGAGCTCGAAAGCCGGCGAGTCGACGTCTTGACGGGGCACTTGCCTGACGGAGGGCCTTTTGGCCTCGGTGAGCGAGTCCAAAGACTATGCTGCGCGACCCGTGCTTGATCTCCTGCTCGCTGGGCGCAGGTCGCTTCTCGAATAGCTGCAGGGCACAGAAATTTGTTGTGCTGCCTGCGTGTGCAAGAAGCTCGGTGGGGGCGGGTGCAGAGGCGCACATCGACCTGGTAGCCCCGTTGGGTCAGCAAGAGAGCTGTCAAAATGCCCGCCGGGCCGGCGCCCGCGACAACAGCGCGCTGCCCTTTTCCGATTTGCCTGCTCGCAAGTAACGCGATTGTTTGAGCAGGCACCGGCACGCGGGCTGATATACATGCACAGGGCTCCGTCAGAGAAGTCCCACCTGGGTCTTGTGCTCCCGTCGGTGGCGTCGGCCTGGCGCGGCTCCAATGGCTCCGCGGTCGCGGCGGCATGAACGCGCATGCGAAGGCTGGGGCGGCCGCCCAGCTCCGGCTCGCGAACGCACCTCCGCAGCTGCACAAATGAGCTGCTCCCTCTGTTTGCCGGGATGCGCACCACTTTGTTACGCGGGAGATGCGAGATGTGCTTGCGCAGCTGCGAGCTGCCTCCTGGCGTCGCATTCATAGTGATCGCAAAGATAGACGGGGACCTGCGGGGACCTGATGATTCGTCCGTTTTCAACAAAGAATGTGAATGTGCCGAAACCACCTCGACGTGGTTCCGACGCGCTCGGAAACATCCGGCCGTTATCCCGGTGGTAGCCCCGCTTCTGATGAGGCGCTGGCGGAGGCGCGCGGCAGCGACCTGCTGCTCTGGAACAGACTGTTTGCGCAGTGGAGCGCGGACCGACCGCGCCCCTGGCACGGCCCGGAGCAGGCCGCCGAGCGCCTGGCGGCGGTGCTGGAGATTGGCAAGGCCGAGTACGACGACGTCGTCGTCGTGCTGCTCGACGGCAAGCCCGTGCGCGAGTGGAGCTTCAAGAACTCGGTCTTCACCACCCGGTGAGTGCCCAGTGCCAGGCGGCGGGCCTGCAGCGCTGCCGGCTCACGCCTGGCATCGCATGCAGCGAGCCGGTTGAGCGGACGACGCCGCTCGGCAACACGATTTTTCAAGATTGGCGCCTGTTTCGGCTACACGCGGCCGGGCGCTGACGCGTTTGCTGAGGTCGGCAGCCAGAACTACCTCGGCAAGGCGTCATGTGGGCGGCGGCTTGACCTGCCACCATGCATCTCCCGGGCCTTGCAAACTCTCGATACACTGTCCTGAAATGCGGCAGATCTTGGGAAGCCAAACGCAGCAAAGCTGCCTATATCTTCCTACACTCAACGTGACGTGGAGACGCGTTCGGAGAGTTGCTTCTCAACTGGAAGTGCAGTGCAAGCAGCAGTCGAAACAGGAAAAGCGTCGCGGGAGGCACAAAGGCCAGTCGCGGGAAGGGTGAATGGGGAACGGGCGCGTCAGGCAAAGCAGGCGGCCACGCGGGGAATCAGGCTGCGCAGTAGCGAGACCAGAGCAGCGGTCGCCGCCACCAGCAGAGCGACAAATATGTTGCGGTCCCTGACCAGGGCGGCCTCGATCTGCAGGGAGCAGGCGGCGTCTCAGCCTCTGCACAGCTGCTAGGAAGCCGATGCCTAGCAGAAGGCGCTCACGCACCTGCGAGTACGGCTGGCTGTGCGACATGAACGCCGCATACGCCGGCCCCTGGAAGCGGCCGGGCGCCAGCTTCTTGAGCGCCATGCCGAGCAGCACGTGGAAGCGCGTCGCCAGCAGGGTGAACGTCAGCCCGTCGGCGCCGTTGCGGCTGCGAGCTGCGCGGTCGAGGGCAAACAGCGCGTGGGCATCCTTCAGCCGTGCTGCCGTGAACGCCGGCGCTGCCGCCTCCGCGTCGCCGTCACACTCCTCCAGCACCTGCAACCGCCCGCAGTCCCTCCTCGTATCTACTTTGGGCAGCTGGCAGCCTGGCGTGCTCAGCTCATCAAGGTACCTGGACAAGCACGTGCGCGCTCTCCAGCGCGGCGTTGCAGCCCTGGCCGGTGGCGGGCGTCACGCCGTGCGCCGCGTCGCCCAGCAGCACCGTAGAGGGGCCGTGCAGCTTGGAGCACCTGACGGAGGCGCCGTTGGGGCTGGCACGCGCCTCCTGTCGCCGCCGGCCGCTCGGGTCAGGGGTCCAGCGCTCAAACACAAGCGCAGCCAGCAGCACAGGCTCAGTCCACGCCGAGACTTGCCTCAGAACTCGCCAGTCAGTAATCCGTTTTGAATGCACCCGCAACGGCAGGCAGCAGGAGGCGGCCCCGGCCCAAGCCCGCAAGCCTGCAGCACCGGGGGAAGCAGCAGCGTCTCTGATGAGATACAAGGGGCAAACAGCAGGGAGGCCGGCGCACCACGAGCTGCTCGCACGCCTGCGCCCTCCACGCCTCGGGGAACTTGGGGAAGTGCTCCGCGATGAGCTTTGCGTATGACTCTGGCGTGTTGGGATTCGTCTCAAACCACTCGCGCGGCGCCGAGACGTGGCCGGTTATCGTGCCACGTTTCGTCGGCCAGAACGTGCTGTTGTAGTTAAGCACGCGGCCGCTGGTGTTGAAGGTAATGCAGACGCCGCTCTCGTCTCCCACGTCCACGCCCTCTTATTCGAGACACAAGGCAGGCTGTCAGTCAGCCTTGCGCAGTTAAAAGGGGAGCTTGCTGTCCCAGCTTCACGGCAGGATACAGTCCTCTTGGCATCACGCTGGCAATGGCGCCGGCGGGCGGCAAGGCAGCCCATTGTCAGGAAGTAGCCCGTCAGTGCAAGTAAAGCGCACCATCGACAACACGGTGAAGGGATGATTGATATTCCTCACAGAACTGTGTGCATCAGTCACATTCTGCCAGCATGCCTCCCAGAAGAGAATGGAGAGGATGCTGCTGTGAAATTCACGTCCCCTGCCAGGCCCCAATCTCGCATGCATGTATAGGGACCGGGCGCACCGAGCGGCGGCAGCATGTGGAAGCCCTTGTAGGAGCGCGGCGCCACGTGCTCCTCGTGCCGGAAGCCAGGATCGGCCGCCTGCAGCGCGGCCCGCACGCCGCTGTTGCGGCCGTCGCAGCCGACCAGCAGGTCGTAGCCCACCGCCCGCTCAGTGCCGTCCTCCTGAACAAAGCGCGCCGTCTTGGCGTCGAGGTCAACACCTGCCAGGCCGCAGCCGTAGTGCAGCCGGATCCTGCAGGCGCAGCCGCTTCTCAAGCGGGAGAAAGCATGCAGGGAAAGCAGGGCGGTCCTTAGGGATGCAAGTATGGGACGGGCACCGCTGCGGCTCGAGGCGCTTCATCTCCAGCATCATGTGCTCGACCAGCGCCGCGCGCTCGACCAGCAGGACGGAGGACGGCAGCCGGTTGAAGCTGCTGGTCACGTTTCCCTCGATGTTTCGATTGCTGTAGGCTCCTTTGGAAATCGCCAGACCGTTCAGCCAGATGGAGTCGCCGCCGGGCTGCGGCAGCCGAATGCCGGCCTGGACAAAGCGCAGAGGCAGGGAGTGTCAATTGAGCTCGAAAGCCGGATGCCGGCCTGGACAACGCGCAGAGGCAGGGTGGTGTCAAACGTGCAGGAGGACCGGCAGCTTGTTATTCCGGGGCACTTGCCTGGCGGAGGGCATTTTGGCCTCGCTGAGCGAGCCCGAAGACTATGCTGCGCGACCCGTGCTTGATCTCCTGCTCGCTGGGCGCTGGTCGCTTCTCAAAAATCTGCGTGGCACACAGCGGTTTAAAACTGGTGGTATGCGCGGTTCAAACGGGCCGCTGGCGGTTTAAACGGGGTCGCACGTCGACCTCAAACCCCCGCTGAGCCAGCAGCAGAGCCGTCAGGATCCCAGCCGGGCCGGCGCCCGCGACAACGGCGCGCCGCCCCTCGCCGATTTGCCTGGACAAACAGCACAACGCAACTGTGTGAAGTGGGAGTGACTGGTGCGTCGGGCTGATATTCACGCCAGCAGGGGTCCGTCGGAGAAATTACACCTGGGTCTTGCGCCCCCGTCGGTCGCGTCGGCCTGGCGCGGCTCCACTGGCTCCGCGGTTGCGGCGGTATGAACGCGCATGCTGAGGCTGGAAAAAACGGGGCGGCCGCCCAGCTCCGGCTTGCGAATGCACCTCCGGATCTGCACTAGTGGGCTGTCGTCTCTGTTTGCCGCGAGGCGCACCGAGTGCGAAGCAGTGTTATGCGGGAGTTGCGAGATGCGCAGCCCGCGCAGCTGCGAGCTGCCTGGCGTCGCATTCATGGTGATCACGATAAGCGAGATTTCACTAGCCGTCCTCTTCCAACGTACAAGTGCGAAATGTGCCGGAAGGAAGCAAGCGACGTGGGTTGTGCGCGGACTGCCTTTGCACCGCAGCGGTTTCTCACAGTTTTGTCAGAAGAACGGTGCTCGGTAAATCGATTGAACGATCACAGCCAGTCACACAAGTCGGCACTTGCCTGCTCAGCAAGTTTCAACAAGAAGGCATGTTTGCGCTGAAGGCGCCCGCCGCAGCGCCCGCCAGCAGAGCCGCCACGCAGCGCAGCGCTGCCCCATGTGCTGTGCAAAGACGCTCGAGCTTCAGCTTCTGCAGCGGCCCGCTGGCCGTCAGGTGCAGCTTTCGTCCAACTCTCCCCGCATGCCGGATGCAGTTTGCCTGGACGCTCTCCAAGTGCGCTGCTGAACACTACCGAGGAGGCTAGTCCACACATCCATGCCTTTTTTGACTTTGCAGGCAACGACGGGCACTCCAGCAGCAGTGGCGGACTCGGGCAGAGGGCGAGGAGCCGCCGCAGGTATTGGCAAGCAAATACGTGCCGCTCTGACCGACCCTCCTCGTCTGCCAGCTGAAAAAGGGCTGCCCTGTGCTGCAGGGTGAGCCGCAGCGGCCAAAGCCGACAGTCGCGCCTCCCAGAGGTGGGACGTCCTCCCCAAGCCGCGTTGCCTGCCGATGACCCCATGCGTGCTCTGGCTCATCAAATAGCCGCCAACGACACAGGCAAGAAGGAGAAGGAGGACCAGACGGTGGCGATCGTGACGGGCGCCATCTCGGTCCTGATCGGGGTGCGCAACCGGCAGCCCGCTCTTCACTGGCTTAAATGCCTTGCTCAGAGCTTGTGGCTTACAGCACCAGCTTGTGGCTTACAGAACCTTCTTGTGGCTGGCTGCAGTTTGTCTACCTCTTTGGCGTCGTGCTGCTCAACTCGCGAGGCAACCAGATGGTGCCGCCACCGCCAGAGGCGTTCGGCTGGCTGCTGGGCGCGGCAGTCAAGGGCATGCTCTGAGCCGCAGGAGGGGAGCCAGCAAGAAGCAACCCAGTGAGCAGCGTCTGTGAGTAGCCGTGAGTGACCGGGAGCGCGATTTTCTGATGCTGTGAAGAGCTGTCTATCAGCGCCATAGTACACTGCCGCCCTGGCTCGAAGCAGCCCAGCTATGCATACAGAGGGGCGGGCAGTACAGGCAGCATTCCAGCTGCACGAGCTTTCACGGCTGCAGCTGAAGCAACAGGCTGGTCAGCTGCTGCTGCTGCTATCCGCATAGGCCTGTCGGAAGGCGCGCGTCGCGTGGCTGCGCATGAGCGCCGTGTTCTGTTCCTCTAGCTCCTTGACTGCCAGCTGCTCGAAGCGGTGCCACTCGAAGTCTCCCCGCGCATACGCCGCCCGCACCTCCATCAGCCGCACGCCTGCGTTCACACAGTGAATGTGCGACGGTCAACAGCTGCAGCACTCCCATGTTATGGCAGACTCGATCTCGCAGGAGGCGCACCCAGCATCTCGTCCTTGCGCATGAGGGACTCGAGCCAGGCGTCTGCATCCTTCAGCGGCACGTCCGTCAGGTGCTCGGTCAGCGCCTGGCTGGCCTTGGCGTTGTAGCTGCCCAGCGCGCCGCGGCCGGAGCCCTCCAGCTGCGCCAGCACCACCCTGCTTGCGGCAGGTCGGGCGATTAGGGGCACAAGGTCCACAATCGGCTGTCCATGGCGTGGAGAAGTGAAGCTTGCCGCGCGGCGATGAAGGTGAAGAGGGCGACCATGCCCTTGGCAGCCTTGTGCTCCGGACTGATGCCGCCAAAGCTGTCGCTGGGCACATACCTGGGCGGGCAAAGCGAACATCTGTCAGCCGGGATGCTCGGGCAAAAAGAGGCCGCGTGGGGAGTAAAAGCCGAGTTTGGAGCTCACATTCCACCCTCCTTGCATATGGCTGCCGATCTGCGACTGCTGCGCCTTCTGCTGGGCATGCTGCGTCGGCAATAGTTCCCGAAGGATTGGGCATGGCGGCAAGCACCGGGCCGCACGGGGGCGGAAAGCTGGGACGCTGCGGCACGCAGCATCGCGAGCGGCCAGCGGGTGAGTGCCACGGAAAAATGAGTGTGGCTAGGCCACAGAGACGTGCCCTAGCGGCACCGCCCTAGCTGACATCACCCCCCTGCCTCCGCGCCCGGCCGAAACTGGTATCCGGTCCTTTACGACGTCCGCCGTCTGCGCCTGAGCATTGCAAGAGAGCTGCCCAAGATCCCTCCCTGTCGGCTGTTGTCATTGTTCGCGCCGTGCTCGCCGCTCGCCGCCGATCATGGTGCGTTCCGCAGTAGTGGAAGCAGTTCTGCGGGCCATCGCATAGGCTCGCAAACTGTCATGCCAAAGTGGCCGTCAAGTTGCCGATTTATCGAGTCCTCAAGCGCCCGCGACGCCTGATTCGGTCGCAGCCGGCAGCTGCCTGCCTCTGGCGGCACGTGCCGCGACAAGCACGTGCTCTTGCGGAGCCTCCTCTCCGTGTTCCTCGCCTCCATCATCGTTCAGTGTTGACAATCACGAGCAGAATCACGAGCAGCGAAGGTGTTGCCCGTCCCATGCCGGCAGAAGCCCAACTCATGCTGATGCCACATGCCAAACTTGCCTGCAGAAGGCTACCCTTGCAGCCGCCGTCGCGGTGGCCGTCCTGGCGCTCGCGGCGGGACAACAAGGCTTTGTCCTGCCGAACGAACCAGTTCCCAGCGACACGCTCAGGTGCCCTCTCCTCTTGCCACTCGCTCTCCCTCCTCTTGCCACTCGCTCTCCCCTCATTTTCAAGCGTGTCTCCTCTCACTGTTGATGCTTCATGCTCGCAGGATTGTTGCCCTTGGGACCGGCACCCCTTCCGAGTACCGCACCCAGGCCAGCTGCTTCCTCCAGCCGTTCCAGCAAGGGCGGCCAAGCGCGCAAGGTCGCGTGTCCGACCATTAGGCTTGTTGAGCGCAGGTCTCGACTAGCTACCTGCTGCAGCTGGGCTCGAACCAGAACAACATCCTGTTCGACGCGGGCGGCGGCAGTTACATCAACCTGCTGGCCACCCAGACCAACCTGTCGACCGTCGACAAAGTCTTCCTCAGCCACCTCCATTCGGATCACATCATCTCCCTGGCAAGGACTCCCTCCTCACTCATCAAGCCTGCCTCCCTGGCGCTCTGCCAATGCCTTCCCTTCCCCTTCCTGCTTCTAAAGCAAACGCCCGTGCCCCGGCCGCAGGCTGAGCTGTACGGCACGGACCAGGGCCGCGCCGGGCCGCTGCAGGTCTGGGGCCCCTCCGGCCAGGTGCCGTCGCAGGGCACCAACGCGACGATCGAGGGCCTCATCCAGGCACCCCTCTCCCCCCTCCCGCCTGGCCGGCTGGCGTGATTCTCGCCCCGCCACCCTGTCGTGCACCCGCTGAGGCTTGGCTCGGCCTGCTGGCGCAGTTCCTGGGCTGGAACAAGGCCTCTCGCGACCACGTCTCCATCGGCTACTACCCGCCGGGGTGCACCTCCTTAACTGCGCTTTGTATTTATTTTCTCCATCACTTCCCTCCAGATCCCGTTCTCAAGAGCCAGCTTGTTGGCTGTCCTCCAGAGCCCGTCCCTGAAAGCCAGCTCGTCGGCGCCGCACTCAGGTACACGGGCAACACGGTCGTTGCTCACGAGTTCCAGTACAACGTCACTGACCAGCTGATCTATGACCAGAACGGCGTCCAGGCAAGCCTGCATGCTGCGCCGGCAGCCCCGTGCCTGCAACATTGTCGCCTGCCCGAGGCGCTGACTCACCAGCCGGCCCGCCCGCAGGTCTACTCCAACCCTGCGTTCCACTACCAAACGCCGGGCCCGGTCTCCCTTAAGCTGGTGTGGAATAATATCACCGTCTCCTACAGCGGTGCGTCCACGCTGCTGGGCCCATCTCAGCCCCGCCACCACTCCAGCCAGGCGAGCTGACTCAGTTACCGTCGGCATGCGCAGGCGACACCGTCCCGCTGCAGACGTTTGTCGACTTTGCTGAGGGCTCGAACGTGGTGATCCACGAAAGCGTCGGCCCCGTCTTCAACCTGAGCGCCGCCAACGTCGCCTCCCGCAACATCTTCCTCAACCACACCACGCAGGCGCAAGTCGGCTCGGTCTTCCAGGCGCTCAAGGCGCGCCCCCGCCTGCCCGACCGCCTGCCCGCTGGCCCCCTACAGGGCAGCTCGCCGAGGCGCGCCTTCTGGCTGGTGCAGGGCCCGGAGCTGCAGCTGGCCATTGCAACCCACCTGACGCTGAACGATCTCTCGTACGTCCCCATCATCAGCGCCATCCGGTCTACCTACGACGGACCACTGTCGGTCGCCAAAGCACGTCCTCCTCTTCTGTTCACTCTGCTGTGCCTGCCCTTGCACGCAACAGTGTTGCTGAAACTCAACTGCTGCGCCTTCAGGACCTGGACGTCTGGGACATTTCGCCCACCAACATCACCCAGAGGAAGTACCTCACGCCGGACGACATCCAGGGCGGCCTGTTCAACCGAGTCACCAACCCTGCGGGCTTCCAGCTCATCGACACCTCGGTCCAGTACCCGCCGCTGCCGGCGTACACCGACACCGGTGAGAGGGCACCCTCTCAGACTGCTGCGGAATGTAGCCAGCCTTCTTCTGCTTGCAGCAGCGCGGCTCACGCGGCGCTCTGACCTGCAGGCCTGGAGCTGTTCGCGCCGGCGCTGCAGGCGCCCGCGCCCTCTGGGGCCCCTGCCGCCCCGACCTCTGGCTGAGCCCCTGAAAGCAGAGGCGGCTGCTTTGTGTACAAATACGTGGTGCAAAGAGACTGGATGTGTCTGCATGCACGCCAGCTCGGTCTGTGTGGAAGTGCCTTCTTGTTGTGCAGCAGGTGTGCGGCTGCCGCAGTCTTGGAGGACGGCAATAAGCTGATGGTTGAACTGCTGCAATCAGGAGAATGGAAGCAGAAGAAGTCTAAAAGGGGCGGCTCTTGTCTGGCCTGACTGCCGCTCCCAGGCAGAGGCAAATACTCCGCCCGCCAACTACGAAGCGCAAGCTTCAGATACGAGCAGTGCAGGCAAGATGATGGCCTGAGTCAGAAGCAGACGGCTGCTCTCCTTGGCTGCTGCTTGCCGCGCAGCAGTTTGTTGTGCTGCTGCCAAGGTACCAGTCCACCGCTGTGCCGCTTCAGATGAAGCTACAGCATCCACGCTGGCAGCAGGACTACAATGGCCCACACTCGCATCTGCTGGAGGCCCGGGGACAATTTGTTCAGAAACATGAACGCGCAACCTGCCACCTTGCCTTTGGAGTCACAGCACAGCTCCCTTCTAGACGCCGGCACTGAGAGCAGGGCACTGGTGGTTGAGCGTCTGCCTGCCAACCTGGAATTTCGATCACCACTAAAGTCAATGGCTCCCCTCCTGGCTGCTCCCCAGCGCCTCCTCCCGCTCCCGCCGGCGCAGCTCCTCGGCCCGCGCGAGCAGGCGCTGCCAGCTCGGCTCGTCGCACACGCCAAAGGTCTGCACCACCCAGGCACAGGCTCTTGCATCCTTGTTGCCTCTGCTGCGCTCCTGGCCGCTCATGCCAAGGGAAGCCGCCAGGCGGTGGGATGACGCCAGCTGCCGGCAGGGCTGGGGCATGCGAGGGGCGCGCCTGCCACATGTAGTGGCGCACCCTTGCCATGTTCTGACCGCCCGGCTTGCGCCCGCCGCGGCAGCTGAGCGCCTCCGGGTCCACGCGCACCGCCGCCCACCAGCGGTCCCCGTGTCGGCAGCCGGGCATGAGGAGGGTCTCCCGCTCCCGCCTGCCGCCACCAGCAGCCCCCACCCGCGCTTCACTACACAACACCACTCCCTGCTCGAGCTGCCTGAGACTCTACCTGTGGCAACCAAATCACACCACGGAAGCCAACCGTTTGGTCTGCTTTGACAGCAGGGACTCGTGCATCTGCCACTGCTGGCCGGCTGGGGGGCGCGCCTGACGGCCAGCAGCACTTCCGCCGGGATGGCAGTCGGCTTCTGCACGCCGAGCGCCCGCAGCAGGCGCACGATGAGCTCCGGCTTGGTGCCTCCCACCTTGGTGCCCACCAGCCGGGCCAGCGCCTGCGGCGATAGGCCAGCCATGTTGGAGAACAGCTGCGCCCAAAGCCTTGGCACCGTACAAGCAGCAGCTAGGAGGGCGCCTTGGCCTCCCAGCCACTGAGGCCACCTGCCTTCACTGCCATGCCTGGCTCCACCAGAGGTGCATGGTACCTTGAGGTCAGGGATGTGGCACTTGGTAGGCTGGCGGCAGAAGCGGCGCAGCAAGGGCTGCAGATCCAGTTCCAGCCTGCACCAGGGGCGCGGGCGCTTCCAAATGCACTCCGGCATGCGGCTCGCCAGCCGCGGCAGCGCCTCGGCCATGATCAGCGCGTGGAGCTCCTTGCAGCTCGCTGCCAGGCTCAGGTAGCGCCTGAGGACCACGGAGGGGCTGCAAAAGTCGGTCATCTCCTGCACACGCAGCTTCGCCAACTTGTGCCTGCTGTATCTCGAGCTGTCGCACAGCTGGCTGGCTGGGAGCGCAGCCCCACCAGGCTCAGGTCTTCTGCCAGGTGCTGGTGGGGGTGAGAGACGAAAATGTGCCAGACGAGGCTGAGCCCGCTGTCGGCGGACTTCACGACTGCCAGTGGCTTCAAACTGGCGACAGTGACTCGGGCCTCGGCTTTCTCCTCAGCCGCCCTGGCCCTGGCCGCAGCCCATTTGGCCTCCAGCTCCTTCAGGCGCTCAGCCCGGCGCTCCTCCCACCATTTCAGCGCTTGGGCAGCCGTCTGCCCCTCCTGCTATCGATCTGCAAACGCTAAGATTGTGGCGCACTAGGTTTTTGAACCACCCGCGGGCGGACAATCACCTCGGCTTGCAGCATCGTTGCTGATGAGGGTACCCGAGGCGTGCAGGGGGCAACACCGGCTGCTGCGTCCGCAAGGAGCGTGGGAAAGTGAAAGCCTTGGCAGCCGATCTCACAAGAAGAATGCTACGCGCCTGCACAAACGGCGAGCGGCAGAGCTGTCTGTGGAGAGCTTGGCAGACTGAGAGCAGGGAAAGCTGAGAGTGCTGAGCACAGGATGCTCAAATGCAACCTTTGCGCGCAAAGCAGCTCGATTTCGAATTTGAACATCCTTATTGGCGGGAAAGCAAGTAACGGTGCTCCGGGCGGGGCGGGCATGTCGCCCAGTGCTTTCAACGTTGCGCCTGCTGCTCTAGCTAGAGCAGCTATAGCTATGGCAGTGGCTGCTGTGGCCAGGTGTCGAAAACTGCTTCAAGCCGCAATGCGGGCAGAAGGCAGCGACTGAGAGCCACCCAGCGCATTCACCTCCTGTGATGAAGCGGCTCAGCAGGCCAAGCCGCCTCGAGGCACTCCACGGAGCTGAGGTCCAGGCTCATACGAGATGCGTGGCCGGCTCTGATAGCAGCTGCTGGACGCAGCTGGTGGCTTCCGCAAGCAGCAATATGAAGCATGGATCACTGTGAGCGATGCGTAGGAGAACAGCGAGCTGCGCCACTGCTTCTGGGTGCATGAAGTGGGCGCCATTATAGCATAGGCAGGCTTGCAAATGCTGGCCAGTTTACAGCGTATCCCAGCTGCCGCCAGTTGGCCTGAGCTCGCTCACAGGCTGCCAAAACAGCCCAGCCTTTCAAGCCGCACAAGCAGGTCTCAGCCAAACCACTGGCTGGGAGGCTGTGCAGGCGCGTCTGGACTCGCCACAATCTCCACCACCCGGTTGCTGGCCTTGGGATTTCCAAGGGCCTCCACCATGACTGCCGCCACCTGCAGCAGGCCACACCACCACCCTCCTCACTCTCTGAGCGCCCGCACCTCTGCCGAACGCCTCACAAAAGCCTGCTCCAAAGCAGCAGAAGCAGTTGCAAGTGTGTGCGCATCCTTCCACTTCCTGCCTGAGGCGTGCCCAGCACTGCTGCACTGTCAAAGGAGCGCTCGCAGGCCTGACGGACGCTCTCGCCGTAGCATGCTCCTGCCGACACCAGCTCCCCACTGTGCCAGCAGTCTGAATGCAGCAGCCGGGGAGGAGAGCCGTGCCGTCTCGCGGCTGATGGAGGTGCCCGGGTCGGAGCTCTTGGCAAACAGGCTGTCCTCCGGCCGCAGGATCAGGTTGCCGACGGCGGCCGGCGGGTCGTTCTTGAGGCCGCCGGGGCGGACGACGGTGTAGTCCAGGCCGGACGCCTTCAGGTACTTTTCCGTCTGCAAGCCACACAGGCAGGAATGACTGGACTGTGCTTGCCAGGCAGGCTGGCGCTTGGAGGGGTGAGGGCCGTCAGGACGGGCTCGGGCAGCGGCACTGATGCTGGGCAGCACCGCACAGCAGGGCCACCGCATGCAGGCAGGCAGCCCTGCACCCGCAATCGTGCCGGCAGACTGCTTTGCATTGTTGTCCATTGGCTGTCGTGAGTGAGATGCGCATGACATGGGACACTGGACAAGAAGGATTGCTGGCGCCTCTTTCCGTGCCCGCTCCATGCAAGGCATCGCAGCGTGCCGGAGATGCGCTGAGGAAGGAAGGAAAGCGCTGCAGGGAGGCAGGGCGGCGGCGGGCGCGCCTCGAGCTTCTTGTCGAGGGCGCCCGTGACGGCGTTCAGCACCAGGAAGACCGGGTTGAAGCCTTCGCCCTTGGCCTTGCCGTTGGTCAGGATGCTCGTCTGCAGCACAAACTTGCGCACGCCCGCCTGCCTGGCCGCGTCGATCAGCTTCATGACGCCCTGCGAGCCACGAATCAACGAGTGAGGGGCAGGCGTGCAGGCGGGGCTGGC
Source organism: Trebouxiophyceae sp. KSI-1 (assembly GCA_003568905.1). Lineage (NCBI taxonomy): Eukaryota > Viridiplantae > Chlorophyta > Trebouxiophyceae > Trebouxiophyceae sp. KSI-1. The sequence goes on along the minus strand of BHFV01000075.1, from coordinate 4,167 downwards.
AGCTGCTCGGCCCTGTTGACCTGCAGGACTGAAGCCGTACGCCGGAGGCAAGCCATGCTTGCTGCATGCTGCAGCTGCTTGCAAGCTTTGCAGGGCAGCTGACCAAGCAGACTCACTCTCACGTGCTGGGAACCAGCGCATGGATAGGGGCTCGAGAGCAGCACATGCAGCCTGCTGCATTGGCCCTCCTTGCTACTGCCTTGCGACCTTCAGCCCATCGGAGGAAAAGGGAGGGGCAAAAGACACCTTGCGGTCCACCTCATCGAACTCCTTTGGGTTGAACCCAGTGCGAGCGCCAACTGCGCAGATCACCGCATCCGCATCCCCGATGGCTGCCACCAAGCTCCTGCAGCCGCAGCCACGTGCACTGCATGAGCCGACGGGCATTGGGCTCGCTCAGCATGGCGTAAGCTAGTGATGAATCTGGGAAGCCAGGTTGGAGGCAATGTGAGATGCGAGAGGAGCTTTGACGAAAGGAGGGAAGGCGATGGGAGCGTTACTGCGTGTCGCCCGTGATGTCACCCGGCACGACCTCGACCAGCCTGTTCTGGGCCCAGTCGGTCTGCCGCGCCTTGTCCAGGTTCTGCACGTATCTAGGATGGCTCAGTGCTGCACCACCTGTCCCCTCAATCTACAATAAAGGAGAGTGCGGCTTGTAAGGGGCCTCACTCTCGCGCCTGCCCGAACAGCGATGCCCTTGCCCAGCAGCTGCAGGACGGCGGATTTCCCGCTGCCGCCGGTGGCTCCTGCCACATACACCTGCAGTTTGCAGATGACAGGCGCTGTCAGCCGCTAAAGGGGGCATGCTGGGAGATTGAGCGCATTGAGAGGAGCGTGCCTTCTTGACGGCGGGCTCAGCCGACGCGCTCCTGACGGTCGGTGCCAGGAGCAGCGAGGAGGCTGACAAGGCCAGCAGGGCGCGTCTCTTCATACCACCATGTAGAGGCGTGCTGACGGCGGGCTGCAACATTCGTGCCGCCAGGTCAAACATTGTTTTGAGAGCAGCAAAGGCAGACAGCAAGTAGTGAGGTGGCCGTCACCTGGGCCGTCTGCTGGACGCGAATGAGCGAGGGGAATCGCGGACGGCGTGTACTGAAGGGCCTCGACTGAGGCTTATTTTCAGGCGAGGAACGGCCTGCAAGAAGCAGCCGCCCGGATGTGCATGCCGCCATGCTTTTCAGCCGGAAAATTTCGGCTTCGATTTCCTACACAGCAAACTGTACTGGTGTCAGCCGGCTCTGTACGTATATCTGGAGAGGCAATGCGGCACGGCTGAATCTGGTGGACTTGCGACATCGCCACCCTACCAACGCTTCTTCGAGCTGGACCGGCAGAATCAATGCTCAATTTGCTTCGCGGAACTTCCATCGTTTAGCAAACACCCGTAAGAGGACTTGCAGGCGGCTGCGGCGACGATGCAGGCGCTCGCGAGGAGCGCGGCCCGCAGGCTGGCCCGACCAGCCGCGCAGGGCGTGCAGACTCGCGGAATGAGTGAGCTTTCTAACTTTGAGAGAGGGAATACCGGCCGTAGTGGCTGCATCGCGCCGACAATACCCCCTGTCAGCGGAAAGTTTTGCAACTTGCTTCCCTGGTAGCGTGCGAAAGCGCTCGCCTGAGCTCTTCAAGCTCGTCACTGTTGTGGCAGAGCACATCTGAAACGGCGGCGGCCAGCGGTGTATCGAACACTCAGCACTATTGCCCCAGATGTGCCTCTAGCCAGGCTTGCTCGGCCGCCTTTGCCTTCCCCTACCAGGCGCTCTCGCGCTCAGCCCCGTGCCTGGCCGCCCGCAGGCGGCGCGCACTCCCCCGAGGAGTCGATCAAGGAGATGAACAAGTGGCGGATCGTGACCTACCTAGCCGTGCCGGTCTGCGTCGCCCTGGCCATCTACGACCTCTCGGGTGCGCTTCCAGCCTCTTCCTGTTTCACTCCCTCCACTGTGATGCGCCTGGTCATCTCCGTGTTCCAGTGCTTGCAAGCGACGACCTCTGCGCTTGCCAGGCGCTCGCAGCTGAGGGCTAAGATGGCTATGCTTCGGCCGGTATGCAGGCACGCACGAGCACCACCACGACGGCCCGCAGTACTCGTACCAGAACATCAGGAGCAAGGAGTTCCCGTGGGGCGAGTGCGCGCTGTTCGATAGCCAGTGCTGGAAGCACAAGGCGCTGGAGGCTGCCGGCGGCTCGGATGAGTAGAAACTTGCAACCTTTCAGAGGAGCCATGGCGACAGATGCTGGTGTCTGCACAGACACTGCTGCTGCCATTGCTGTGACAGCTCCCTGTGGGCAGGGAGCCTGACTTCGGGCTGCTGGGTGCGGAAACCGGAGCACATTGGGCTGCTGGGTGCGGAAACCGGAGGACCCAAGACCTGTGCGCTGGGGCGCGTGTGAGGAGGTGTAAGTTCGTCGTGGTGTAAGTTCGTCGTGCGCGGGTTACGAAACTGGCAGATGTGCTCAGCGCAGCAGCGCCTCAAAATCGCATGGTTTGGTCCAAAAATGGCACCGCAGGCGCCAGCACCTGGAATTCTGCAAAATCGACACAGACCGCTTCTGCTATTGTTCACTCGCTGCATCAGCCCAAATGGAAGGAGGACAGCCAAACATTTATTTCAAAAAGAATCCAGGCGCTCAGCTGCCGGCTGCTCAAATAGAGCCGCACAGAACACGCTGCAACACCCGAGGTCCTGCCAAGCGTGTTCTGTGCGGCTCTGTTTCCGGTGTTGCACCACTGGAGCTCGACAGGGCAGCCAGCCCTGGCGAGGGCAGCAGCCGGGCGCGCCTCAGCTGCTCGCCGGCTGCAGCTGCGCGAGCGAGTCCGCGATCGCCTGCCGGAACGCCGGCTGCTGCAGCAGGAAGGCCGACACGTGGCCGCCCGGCACCCAGCGCACCCGCGAGCCCGGCCAGTGCGCCGACAGCTCCCGGATGCTCTCCCTCGTCACGTACGCGTCCTCCAGCGCCCCCACCAGCACGGCCGCCGACGGCTGTTTGGGGCTGCGGCCGGCAGCAGCGAAGCAGCCGTGAGCTGTGCGGAGCCCATGGCGGCAGCAGCGAGGATGAAGTTGGTGCCAGCTCTGTTTGCTGGCAGGTCGGCAACAGCTGACTGCGCTTCGATCAAACACGAGCCCTTGCCCCCAAGCTGCATGCTGCTTCTTTGGCTGCGCAGTCGCGAGCAGCTTTCTGCGGCAGCAGGGCGGCAGCCAGTGACAAGGCACACCGCCCTCAGTAGTGTGTCTCACCATGGGAAGCGAGTGACGTCCGTGTACGTCTCCAGCACCTGCTCCAGCCGGGCCCGGGCCGCCTGCCTGTCCAGACCGTCGCTCGAGTGCCACAGCCGGCCCAGCCGCCGCTCCGCCGCCCCTGTGGCGTCGCCAGCGTTGCTCACCTGCCAGCCTGGCAGTCTGCAGCAGGCGCGGGCAAAGCCTCAGTCCTGAGCCGCAGGCAGCCGCGCAGCGGCTGGGAGGAGCTGAGGCAGGAACAGTGGGCGGCAGCGGCTGCTGCAGCTCAAGTTGCAGGCTCTGGCGCTGCTGCCTCAGGAATGGTCCTGCGCCCAGTGCCTTGCAGGACATCTCATGGCCTGCTTGACATGTAGAGAGCTAGGCACCTGAAGCCCAGGAAGGCTGCCGCCGCTCCGTAGCTGCCGCTGCCAGCTGGAGAGGCGGCTGCTGCCTGCATCACCTGCAGGCATGCGTACGGGGAGTTGGGACAGGAAGGAACAAGCCTCGGCTGGGGGCTGTCAGACCTGACTCAGGTCTGCCTTGGACAAGGAAGTGGCGGCGCACACAGAAAGTCAGCCATGCGCTTGCTGATGCATTGCGCGCAGCCACATTTGCCAATTTCTGATGCTCCCCCCTCCTCCAAACAAAGACACTGTGGCACCCAAGAACCCCATTCCCCCCTCAGCTGCCTGCGTGCTGCGGCAAAGTCCCCACCACAGGCAGCTGCCGGGGGGGGGGGGGG